>CAJNYU010004484.1:0-37247 GCA_905331475.1 Rotaria socialis | reverse complement strand
GGGGTGCCGTTTCTGTGAGAGCTCATCCTGAGTCATGTGGGACACCAGGGGAGATGGTATTAAAGGATGTTACAATTCTGATGTTGTATGCTGGACAGGATCGTTGTACCTGTGAGAAAGCTAGTTATAGCAGGGAAAATGATAGGTGTATCATTGGTACTTCTTTCCGTGAGTGACAATGCGGTTCCGAGCGATATTATATATTCGGAAGAATTGAAGTAGTAGAACAGAAGGGGAAAATGCACTTGGCGTTTACTCTAGGTGTATATCATACGAATTCTTCATGTTACTATAAGGAATGTTGCGCGATGCGTGGAACAATATGTCAAACCGAAATATGTATTTCTATATGTCGGTTTATCCTGTGACGGTCATTTGAGTAAGAGGATGATATCTTTGTTGTAGAGTTGTGATGTTTGATCAATAAACTAGAAGAAGTGTTTTGGCATATTGTTAACAGAATGAAGTCTGTAATGATTTGGTTCGTGTTTTTCGTAGGAGTAAAAATTCATGTTGAAATCTTACAGTCATCAGTTGATTATACTATGTGACTCCCCTAGTTACTGCATACTAGTGTCTTAACGGTCATTTGGCTAAAATACATTGAAAATATTGCTGGAATATTCCTTTTTGTAGTCAGGCACCTTTGGTTTGGCTAAGGATGCCATCAACATTTTAACCGTAATAAAGAGTTCCTGATGAAGCTGAGAGAACCCGTATGACGTTACGGTTTGGTACTGATTGAATAAAAAGTTCACCAGTAACATGTTATAAATCACGATTCTAATTTTTATTCGTCATTGCAAATGCTTGTGTGATTAGTTTCATATTGAAGATAAGGAAGTACCGTGGCAGAACTGTTGAAACATTGCAGGTTTAGAGTTCCCATTCGGACCTTTTCACGCTATTTGTTTAAAGTTCCAAAATGATCTTCAGAGACTGGCAGCTGCTATCATTCGTCTAATAGTACTTAAACCCATGTTTTTCTCATGTTGGACTCGATATGACTGTTCAATTTAAAGCGTTAGAAAGTAGGCGAAGGAAGTCCGTAGTAGAAACACTGATTTAATTCAAAGTATATTAGTGTGGATTAAGTTCTTTCTAGACTTTACATTATGAAATCTTGCTTCATTTTGCGCAAGATCTTTATGAGATTGAATGGAATAGTGTACCGATGGGCGTTGAAGCATGATTACAAACGGAGAATATTAAGAGTTGTCGGTTAAGTGACGGAGTACAATACAACGTTGAATAATAATTTCTTTGATTTTTGCTTTAAGTCTTGCCAATTTTTAACGTCGATAAGGAAGCAAACAGCTGTAGACATAACAAGCTGTATTTCATTGATTCGAGTCAGTGAGAAAACAAACGCAATATACACAAAAATATGGATGCATAATTATATAACCTTTGGCTTCAGTAAAGTTTGGTCAATCTCACAGAACAAAGACTAGAACTCTTCATGGGATCCTGGAAATTTGGAAACTCAATCAAAGAAATATGGAGAAGCAATACACTGCTTTACAGCAAACGTTTCTACTTGAATAAGGGGAGGACACAGTTGAACCAGCGTCTTTTCTCATAAAAAACTAAAAAACTGCAGTTCTTTTATATATATATATATGTAGTGAAAGAGAAAACATTCATCTGCAACATACCTCTTATTGAGTAAGGTATTGTTGAAGAAATAATACGAGAGTATAAATACATGTTTTATCAAGTCAAGAGTGTCTTTGGTCTAAATGAAGAGTTCTATTGGTGACATTTGCTCCTGCAGCTCTGATATCTTCGATTATTTAGATGCATGGTACCACGAATAATCTCTGAAACTCGATCAAATTGAAAATAGATTTTTTGAGAAATCATTATTACACAAAACTACTTCATGTGAACCAATGTAACATATTCTTTAATTTGTAATTCAGTGTTTTTTGATTGAAAATGAATGAGAGCATAAGATGAGCTTCTTGAAAGTACAATTTTTGAAATAAAATAAAAAATTCAATATGCCATTAGACATACTATTCATCATATTACTTTGTGATAACAAACAAGAACACAAAACTCTGTTAATCGCATCTTTCAAACTTTTCGGACAGTAAACTATAAAAATATATGCTTAGGCCAATCCAAAAGTAGCTGCGGAGATATATCAATTTCTTATAGAAAGTTCTGATGAACTGTTTTTTCTCTACAGTCTGATAGAGAAAAGAAAGCTCTATTTTTCTATGCTATTTGATCGTACTTTAACTAATGTGATGATAATTGTTGTACTCGCTCACAATGTATCAGACCGTTTAGTCTTTTTAGTTCACTAATACATTATACTAACAACCAAAATATGCCATAAAATACAGCATGAAAAGCTCTACAATTTCCAAACGACCACTTTTTCTTTTCAAAATGGGCAAGGTTTTGAGTGATCGAACTTTGGTCGTTGTAAAAACTGATCGTATAGAATTTTCCTTTCTTTCAAAACAATTTCAATAAACTTTACTATGTAGGTTGCACAGCTTTTCACGCTGCATGTTATGACATATTTTGATTGTTAATATAACTAATAAGGAAATGAAAACTACGATGTACAACTTACAACCCGGAACCATGTAAACGAAGAAAGTTTTATGAAATTCTCTATCAGACTGTAGCGAAAACAAGTTTAATGTATGTTGGTAGAACTGCTACGTCAACTGAAAACTAACTTCTCTGCAACCTTATGGATGTACCCAACTATCTGGCGCCATCTATACTGATCAGCTGTATACTTTATACTGCTTATCTTCACAGAAAATACTTTATAGAGTCGTATGAAAGTTTTTTTAAAGAGTTTAATAGGTGTATAGAAAATGTCTGTTTCATGCTTCCATTGTTTAAACATATCAGAAATAAGGCAAATCAAACAACCAATCGGTGCAGATTGCTCACGTAGCCTTGCGTCCATATTATTTGTTTATTTTTATTTATTTTTCTTACTATCATCAGAAGATAACTGTTTTCTTTCTTTTTCTCGAATGATTAAAAGAGTTCTATTTTAGATATATCGATAATTACTAAGTCTTCATCATGTCGATGGTAAGTTTTTTCTTCTTTTATTAGTCATGCGTTTTATTCATGTTTATTTACTCATAGCAAAAAACGGCCGATAGTAATCGTGGTAGTACTGCTGGACTATCCATGGATAATCAAGAAAAATTACTTGCTGATGCTTTACAAAATGTTCGACAACATGCATTTGCAATGAAACGTGTCCTTGATCAACAATCAATCATGGAAGGACTTAAACATGCTGCAAATATGCTGGGTGAATTACGAACATCACTTTTATCACCAAAAAATTATTATGAATTACGTACGAGATACAGAACTTTATGTCAATCTTTGTAGCTAACTTCTTTTTTTTCTATTTGGATATAGATGTTGTCGTTGTTGAAGAACTTCATCACCTTGAACTTTATCTTGCTGATGAATTTGAACATGGTCGTGGTAGTCATGATCTTTATGAAGTTGTTCAATATGCTGGAAATATTGTTCCAAGATTGTACGTAAAACATCTCTAGCTCATTTTGTAAAGATATGAGAATGACTCATACGCGGTCAACCACTCTTGTAGATTAAATTGAAAATAAAATACTTTTTGTTTAGTACTCATATATAATCGATTATGAGTTATCGATGTTCGTTCTAGGTATTTATTAATTACGATTGGTCATGTTTATATTCGAGCAAATGAATTACCACGACGTGAAGTTCTTCGTGATTTAGTTGAAATGTGTCGAGGTGTTCAACACCCATTACGTGGTTTATTTTTACGAAATTATCTATTACAATGTGTTAAAAGTTTATTACCTGACACCGAAGAAGATAATCAGTAAGTTGCACAATAAAATTCTTACTAAACACTATGACTTATCTATAGAGAAGAAAGTAAAACTGGAACAATTCTTGATTCGCTTGATTTCATTTTATTGAATTTTTCTGAAATGAACAAACTTTGGGTACGAATGCAATATCAAGGACACACGCGGTAAGAATGAAAAAAAAAGAGATTTTGATTTTATTCTCTTTAATTTTTTAAGAGATTTACAACGACGTGAACAAGAACGTCGAGAATTAAGAATTTTAGTCGGAACTAATTTGGTGCGTTTAAGTGAACTTGAATGTGTTAATGTCGAACGATATAAAACAGTAAGAACATTTTTTTTCTTGAATAAAAGCTATCTATAAGAGTTTGTCTATTTTCTAATTAAGATTGTACTTCCAAAAATTATGGAACAAGTTGTTAGTTGTCGTGATCCAATTGCTCAAGAATATTTAATGGAATGCATCATTCAGGTGAGCATCGAGGATTTTTATTAATAAAATTCATATTAATTTATTTTAAAGGTTTTTCCGGATGAATATCATCTAAATACACTCAATGAATTTCTTAAAGCTTGCCGTGAATTGAGTCCTAATGTTAACATTCGTAATATTCTGATATCACTTATTGATCGGTAATATGAAAACATTTTTAATTTGTGCTCTCTTCATTGTTATATCTTTTTCAAGTTTAACTGCCTATTCAACACGTGAAGGTACTCAACAGAATATTCCTGAAAATGTGGAATTATTCGAAATTTTTTCTGAACAAATTGCTGAAGTTATTAAAGTAAGTTTAATTCTATATACGCGTACATAGAAGAAACTAAAAATTCAACTTCAATAGAGTCGTGTAAATATGCCATCAGAAGATATTGTTGCATTACAAAGTGCTTTACTTAATTTATCATTAAAATGTTATCGTGATCAATACGAATACGGCAATAAAGTACTTGAAAATACAAGAAAAATATTTGATAATATCGCTTCAGATACGCAGTAAGATTTTCGATTTTGAATCTATATTCACAATTCGATCCTACAGGAACATTCGTTAACTATTTTTTAAAATTCTATTAGAGTTCCAACCGGTACACAAGCCGCCAAAGAATTAGTTAAAATGTTGAAAATTCCAATTGATTGTTATGATATTCTTGATGTGCTTAAACTAAATCATTATAAACTTGTTTTACAATTACTTAGCTATCGCGAACGGCATACTGTTTGTATGTATATCATAAATGGTATCCTTGATAAAGAAACCATTATACCAACGGCTGAACAAGTTACACAATTATTCGAATTATTGTTAACATTAATTGTCGATCAAACTGATAATCCATCAGAAGCATCTCGTCAAACAATAACAAATGAAGATTTTGTTGAAGAACAAAATCTAGTTGCACGTTTATGCAACAATTTTCAAGCAATCAATGACCCCGATCAACAATATCATATTATTAAAATATGTCAAGATACGTTTAAAAATGGTGGTTTAGAACGTATGCGTTTTACTTATCCACCAATAATTATGCAAGCGTATGCATTAACTTTTCGTTATAAAACTATACGTGAACAAGTAAGAAAGCGTGACGCGAAGGAAACTTTCTTTTATACACTTTTTTTTACATTCAGGATGAAAAATGGGAGAAAAAATGTCAAAAACTTTTTCAATTATGTAATCAACTGATTAATACATTAACAAAATTAGAAACCAACGATCTTCCCTTACGTTTATATTTACAAGGCGCATTAGCAGCGAGTGAAATCGGTTCTGAAAATGCAGAAACAATTGCTTATGAATTTTTTTCACAGGTAGTTACACGGATTATTGAATCAAATTTCTATTTTGCTTCGTATTAGGCTTATACACTGTACGAAGAACAAGCAGGCGATACACGAGCACAATGTGCTTCGTTAACACTCTTAATAGGTACATTAGAAAAGGTGGCCTGTTTCGGTGAAGAAAATCATTCAACATTACGCCAATCGTTAACACAAGCAGCAACACGTTTAGTTAAACGACCCGACCAAGTTCGAACATTACTTCTATGTACTCATCTGTTTTGGAGTGCACAACGTGTTAATGAGTCAACACAAAAGTCAGAACAGGTAAAGATATAATTATTCCGATAAAAACACTAAGCAAATGTTTAGGTTCGCGATGGCGAAAAAGTCTTCGCATGTTTAAAAAAGGCTACTAAATTAACAACACAAATAATGGATCAAAGCGTTCAAGTGCAATTATATAATGAATTACTTAATTGTTACATTTATTATTTTAATCAAAATCATCCAGATGTAAGATTGAACTTAAAAGCACGAGATTAAATTTACATTTTGTTTTTGTTCAGATTGATATAACAGCATTGAATTCATTAATTGAAAAACTTCAAAGTGAAACATCAAAAATATCATCCAATGAAAGTGATGAGTTCATACGAAATCAAATTCAAAAAACCTTCGATTATCTTCGTCAACAATCACAAGTAGAAAAATTTCAAGGTCTTCAAATTAATAATTAGGACAAATAAAAACATGATGCACGTAGTTTTTTTTTAATTGATTATTGTAATTAGCAATAGATTTTGTGTTTCTACACTTCTAGTCATCATATTAAGTTATTCGGAAAAAACAAATTATTCTATCATTCCTTTTTTCGTTCTTTTTTAATCGGTGATTTGTATATTGCATTTTTCTTTTTATCACAAAATCTTCTACTTCTTCTCTTTATTTCTTTCATAATGTAATCTTATATTTGATGTGATTTTTTTTGACCTATTGTTTATTATTTACAGATCTTTGTTTAGTTGGTAAACTTAAATTATGACCGGTCGAAAAGCAGCTCCAGCTTCGGCGACGACAACGAAAACGGGTACAACAGCTGGTCGAGTCATAAAAAAAGATAAAACAAAAAATCAAATGCGTGATTTACGTATTAGAAAATTATGTTTAAATATTTGCGTCGGTGAATCTGGCGATCGTCTTACACGTGCATCGAAAGTACTCGAACAATTAACTGGTCAAACGCCAGTGTTTTCAAAAGCACGTTATACAGTTCGTTCATTCGGTATTCGTCGTAACGAAAAGATCGGTGTCTTTTGTACTGTACGTGGCGAAAAAGCTAAAGAAATCTTAGAAAAAGGTCTCAAAGTTAAAGAATACGAATTACACAAAGGCAACTTCAGCGAAATGGGTAACTTCGGATTTGGTATTCAAGAACATATCGATTTAGGTAAGAATCGATGCTATGAAGTGGGCTTTTAGTTTGCTAAGCGAGAAGTTTTTTCGATCGATAAAGAAATCGATGTTCGGAGTGATGAGTGATAATCTTTGTCTGAAAAGTTTCGCACAACTTGGTGAAAATTCAAAGCCCATGCAAACATCGTTTCTAGGTATCAAATATGATCCATCGATTGGTATCTACGGTATGGACTTTTATGTTGTACTCGGTCGTGGCGGTTTCGATATTGGCAAACGTAAACATAAGAAAGCACGTATTGGTGCTTCACATAGAATAACAAAAGATGAAGCTATTAAATGGTTTCAACAAACCTACGAAGGTGTTATCATGCCAGGTAAACTGATGATGTATTGTTTGATATATTGATTTTTTCTCTACTCAAATTTTAGGTGGTAAAACTAAGAAATCTGGCGGTGGTGGTCATCACAAACGTGGCAAGAAGAAATAAACAAAACATTTCCGTAATCACTACTCGTTCCGTTTTCATTTGTTTTTGTCGAGCATTTGTTGTTCAGCTATTAAAAATATGCCGATGAAAAATTATTATAAGAAGATTTTAACAACAAGAATAAAAAGACAAAAAAATCTAGATACTGTTTTCTTTTCTAGATATGCTTTTATTTTCTATATAATTAAAAGAATGAACGGTTTTCGTTATCAAAAATGGGATCCATTGTTGATCGTTAGTCAGATTGTTGCTGTACAAACACTATACTATCTAGGACTTGGCTTTTGGGTGTTACTCATTACCATTACTATTGATCGAGCACCATCTCTTGATTATCTCTTCTCTTATGAAGTAAAAGAAAACAATTATTTTTTTCTATATATATCACTTTATTTATTAGATATTTAATATAACCAATTGGAGTAGTCGATTGTTTACTGGCGTATTTTTGCTCAATGCTTTAACAAGGTGAATAAAAAAGAGCGTTGCTTTCGAAAATCTTCCACTAGCTATTTTTCGTTTTATTTCTATTTAGTGCTTTAGCAATTCTTTATACAGTTGGCCGTTATAAACAGTGTTTGGACTTTTCGGTAACGATTCACTTTTATCATTTTATAGCCTGTTGGATTTATAATTCTCAATGTCCTCGTATGTTTTCTTGGTATATTACACAATTTTTCTCGATTGTTATTATGACAATACTATCTGAACATCTATCAAAAAAATACGAACTTCGAACTATACCAATTGCTTCACGCGTTGATCTTTAAATACATACGTATATTTGTATATCTGTCGATATACACTTCTGTACATCTATTTCTTTGATGACTTTAAACGGAGAAAAAAATAACAAGAGAAATTTTGAATTTTATTTATTTAATTAATTGAATTTTTGTTTCTTTTTGTTTGAGATGACATCAAAACATATTTGCGTCTATTGTGCAGCGAGTGATATTTGTGATAAGAAATTTTTAGATGCCGGACGACAATTAGGTGAAGCACTTGCTCTAATGAACGTAACCGTTGTTTACGGTGGAGCACAATTTGGTGTTATGGGTGCTGTAGCCGATGGGGCACTTAATGCTAAAGGGAAAGTTATTGGATGGATACCAAAATTCATGAAAAGTGAAATTTTACATCCCGGTATAACAGAAGTCCATGAAGTTGAAACAATGCATATGCGCAAACATGGCATGATGATGGGTTCCGATGCTCTTATTGCGTTACCTGGTGGCACAGGCACACTCGAAGAATTAATGGAAGCCATAACATGGAAACGCCTTGATTTAATTCATATGCCAATATTTATTGTCAATCTCGATGGATTTTACGATCCATTATTAAATTTATTTGAAAATATGTTTAAAGAACGTTTTATCAGTCGAGATTTAGAAAAACATTGGGTTGTCGTTAACACAGTTGATGAAATTATAGAAAAATTAAAATTAATCATTTAAGCTCATCTATTTTCTGATATATATTTATTTCATTCCATGACGATATTTCCTCAATAAATCTCAAGCTAGATATGATTCATGTGTTGTTTTTCTTTGTGTAATTTTATTGCCAGTCATATGAATAATTGTTGCGTTATTGTATAGCGCTTCGTATTTATATTTCAGATATGTCTGATCTCCAGGTTAATACTAAATTACCATTACGCCGTAATCGGCCTGGTAGTAAAGCAAAAGATTGGTGCCATTGGCCCGAAGAAACTTCAGAAAATATGGATTCACTTTATCATATTCAACAAGTAAATAGGTGATTGTGCGAATTTTAGAAGTTTATTTTCCTCTTGTTTTCTAAGTATATTCAACAATCGATTCGACGTGATTCATCTGACATTGATTTTATTCTTAAAGCACCTGACCAACAAGATGAAGGCGTATGGAAATATGAACATTTAAGACAATTTTGTCTTGAATTGAATGATTTAACTGTTCTTTTACAAGTATCCATTTAATAAGTTATTGTTGAAATCATGCTTGTTTTTGTTCGTTTTCATTCTAGAAAGAATGTTTACCTGAAACTTGTTCACAAATGACAGCAACTGAACAATGGATATTTTTATGCGCTGCACATAAAAATCCAAAAGAAGTAAATCATTCACATTTGTTTCTCAGGTTTTTATCCATCGTCAAAATACTTCTAGTGTCCAGCTATTGATTATACACGGCATACACTCGATGGTGCTGCTTCATTATTAAATAGCAATAAATATTTTCCAAGCCGGTAAATGCCTTTTTTATTCTTTCTTTCTTTCTCGATCCTTATGATAATGCTTTAGTTCCCATCATCACTTAAGATAATATAATCGTTTAATTATCTTCCAGGGGCAAAAGAAGGAGAATGCCTGCACTTTTAGTTTTCCATCATATGGATATTGATAGTTAATAAGAATATATCATCTTTCGGTACGAACTAAGGTTGACAAACTCAACATTGTCCGATAATTACAATCAGAACTCAGAACAGGATAATTTATTTAATATAAAGATTCTTTCAGAACCTCTGCGAATACGATAGGAAGATTACTGGACCCCTCAGTATATCGTCAAAGTCGTGAAAAAACAATAATATAATTATTTTTGTTTTCTCTAGAATCTCAATTAAAGAAACATCAATTGCAAAATTAGGTAGTGTATGTCGCCGTATCTATCGAATATTTTCTCATGCATATTATCATCATCGTCCAATCTACGATGAATTCGAAGGACGTACACATCTATGCCGGCGATTTACTGTTTTTGCATTACGTTATGGGCTCATTCCAAAAGATAATTTAATTGTACCAATTCATGGTGTTAATCAAGATATAACAACAATAATGCAACAACAAACATCGCCAGTTAAAACACATTCTAATCAATCATTAAAAAATGGCGATAGTCCGCCTTCACCTACTGTTACTGCAACACAAGCCGAAAGCGATGCTTAATGTATTCAATATACGAACACACACCCACACACGATTCTTATTTGTATGTATAGAATTCAGTCTTAAATAGAATGTGCATTTCTTTATTTCGAAAAAAAAAGAAAAAAAAAAGAAAACCAAAACCCATTGTTTTGTTTTAATTTTATGACAGAAAAAGAAACATTTTATCGGTAAATATTCGTATTATACAAAGGCATGACGAAACGAGAGTGTTTTATAGTGTTGATAAGCGTTTTTCAAGATTATTTAATTCGGAACATATTTCATCGGGTAAATCTTTATTCACATTTTCTTCTAAGTAGTTGCGTATGGCTTTGCATTCGTTAATCCAGAATTCTTTGGAAATATCTAGTAATGCTGGATTTATTCTATTGCCCAGAATACCATTTGAAACATTTTGATCAGGTATAATACCAATCGGTGTTTTACAACCTGATGCTTGTTGAGTTAGACGACGAAATATCCAATCAATAACACGAATATTTTCACCGAAGCCTGGCCAAAGAAATTCATTCGTTTTTGAATCTCTAAGAAACCAATTGACATGATAAATTTTTGGTAAATGAACTCCAGTTTTTGCCCCAAATGATAACCAATGCGCTAGATAACTACCAAAATTATAACCAAAAAATGGTCGCATTGCAAATGGATCATGCATGATTTGTTTGCCTAAGAAAGAAAAGTCAATATTTTCTTTGTTTTCTTGCTGTTGTTTACCTTTAAATTCTGCAGCAGCTGTTGCTTCGGACCGCATGCATGCACCCACAAAAACACCATGTTGCCAGTCAAAAGCTTCATAAACTAATGGCACACCTTCTGGCCGTCGTCCACCGAAGATAATTGCTTCAATCGGTACGCCTTGCGGATTATTCCATTCAGGATCGAGTATGGAACATTGTTTTATTGTGGTACAAAAGCTAGAAGCACATTTTGGGTTTTATAATGAATGAGAATTTCTTTTATTATTCGCTTACCGGCTATTTGGATGAGCAGCTGGCTCACCTAAATCAGCTGACCATCGTTTATTTTTCCACGAACGTATCGATGTTTCATGAAGACCATCAATTACTTCTCCGATACCTTCCCAATAAACATCACCGTTACTTGTTTCAGCAACATTTGTAAAAATCGTATTTTCATGCACCATATCTTCGAAAAAATAGCCATTGGGAAAACAATAAATCGATTCCTTATTATTTACCTAATGCTATCGGATTCGTCGATTTACTCGTGCCTGGTGCAACACCAAAAAATCCAAATTCAGGATTAATAGCTCGTAAACGACCTTCATCATCAAAATGCATCCATGCAATATCATCACCTAGAACAAAAATAGATTCTTATCATTATTGATTGATATCTTCATTTACTTACCAACACATTCAACTTTATATCCAGGAAGTCCCACTGGACGAAGCATTGCTAGATTTGTTTTACCACAAGCGCTAATATAAAAATAATCGTAAAAATGTTTTTCTTTCTTCCCTTATGCTGTTTTTGTTTTACCTGGGAAAAGCAGCAACAAAATATTTTTTAACACCCTCGGGATTGGTTACGCCCATTATCTAAATTAATAGGATACTATTTAAGTGCTTCTCTTTCTTCTATAAATTTACTTACAAGCATATGTTCAGCTAACCAACCTTCTCTCTTAGCTAATGAACTTCCAATACGCAGTGCTAAACATTTCTTTCCGCATAGTGAATTTCCACCATAACCACTACCGAAACTAATAATTTCATTACGTTCGGGAAAATGCGTTACTAATGTTTGTTCAGGATTGCATGGCCATGTTGGATTAACTTGTTTATCGGTTGGTAATGGTACACCAATGGAATGAAGACATTTGACAACATCAGAACCATCAGATGTTTTGATTTCATTAAATACATTTGTACCCATGCGTGTCATTATTCGCATGGATGCAACCACATAAGGCGAATCAGTCAATTCTACGGCAATTTTCGAATATGGACTTGAATATGGTCCCATCATATATGGAATAATATAGAGTGTTCGGCCGCGCATACAACCAGCAAAACGTTTTTCAAGAATTTCTAACATTTCGTCTGTATCCATCCAATTACCTAATTGCGTTGCTTTGAGATTTTTTGGTAGATTCGGGTCGGTTATAGGAGCGAAACCTGATTTTGGTGTTGAAATAATATCATTCATATTCTTGGTACAAATAACAGTACGAGATTCAACACGAGCTACATCACGTGGATCTGTTGTTGCGATATAACTAGAAAATATAATCAAAAGTGAAATCATTTTTCTAGTAAAAAATTGTTTTTTCAAATTTGCCTACCAATTTTTATATTTTCGAAGACGTCTTATCACGCCTGATAGTTCCATAGCATCAAGTAGTTGTTGATTTTCTTCATCGCTTCCATTGCAAACATGAAAATTAGATGGTTGACATAGTTTGATTTTTTCTTCAACATATTCACGAATTTTCGATGGGAGAACATCGAGATTATTGTTTGCATGTAGAAATGCTTCCATTTTTTATTTTGAGAAAATGAACTATAAAAAATAATCATGATGGTTTTGGATATTCTATATTTTTAGATAGTTAGTTATTTTGTTTCTATTGTTTCTTCCATACTTTGTCTATCAACACAACATCATTATGCCAGCACCGCCTGCACTCAAAAAAAAATCCGGAACAAAAAACCCGCCGATCCTTAGTCAAGAATACCTTATTCAAAATCATGGTAAGGAGTAGAATAGATCATTTATCAACAGCAATATGTTGTATGGGGAAAGTAGATGAAAGAAAGATTATTCTGTTTTAGATCTATTGAATCGAATCTTTGAAGACGGGTAGAGTTCGTTGAACTTAGTGATTTTTTAACACTTGAAGGCATGGAATCTCGAATTTATTATAAAACACTAATATTTGTTTTGAATAATAATTAATCGTTTTATTCTAACCATTCTCAAAGTAGTTGTTTTTCTTTTAAATAGTTTATGAAATTGATCTTATCTTCAATTACTATATAATGACAAACAGAGAAATTCTATAAAGAGTCGGGTTCCTTGTCTACAATGTCAAGAGATCTCGAATTCTTCAGACAGAATTGACCTTTCTTACTTGATCTGCGATGATACATTAGCATATTGCTCATAAATAGTAGAATAAAGTGTAGGGAGTTCTCATAGAAAATATGGCAATTACTCTCTGAAAAACAATCTTAACTATCGCCTTGATAATCAAAAAATACAATGAGTAACTTTCTTTAAAAATTTTATTCTATTTGTTTAGGTGATATTGCCTGTGGCATTTTGATGATTGTAGCATTAGGTACATTAGTTCAGGCAACATCATCTTATTGTACGGCGTTTTTCGGCCCACGACATAATGTGACAAATTTTGATTCGTTCAATGCTTTGCCAACACCACTCTTTAATTATGGTTATAAAGATTTGGCTATGCTCTTTTCTTACACTCTTATCTGTATAACTGCTCATGCTATATGGCAAGAATATGTTTTGGATAAATTATATAAAAAATTACATTTATCAAAATCAAAAAATGCAAAATTTTTCGAATCTGGTCAATTAATTCTATTCTATTTTGTCAGTGTTCTATGGGGATTTATGTTATTTAATGATGAAGCTTATTTAGGCTCAGGTTTAGAATATCTTTGGCGTGATTATCCCTATATGGGCATGACCACCTGGACTAAACTTTACTTTATTATTCAAGTCTCCTATTGGTTACATAATTTCCCTGAATTATATTTACAAAAAGTACGAAAAGAAGATATGCCGGCTCGTATTGTCTATACAAGTCTATATTTAATAACAATTCTTTATGCTTATTTAACACGTTTCTGGCGTATATCACTCGTTTTATTGACTCTACATTATTTCATCGAAATATTTTATCATGCGTCACGTCTTGCACATTTTTATGCTACAACTAAAACAGGCTCAACAACAGCAAAATTAATATCGGTCTATTTGTTTAAAACATGGAATGTTATATTTGTTGTTGGTCGTCTAGCATCTGTTGTTTTAGCATGGTTAACATTTTGGTTTGGCTTAAAAACTTCCTCAATTAATAAAATAACATTTACAACGACTTCTGTTGCAAATACAAATGAAAATAGCACTGCAATAAATGAATCGATTATTATCTCAAATTTTAATACACCAACTGTTCGACTATTTACACTCGCTGCTACCGGTGTTTTACAATTTTGGCTCGTTTGGAATTTTATTCAAGTAAGAGCAAAATTTTTATTGAATGCCAAAGCTTAAAGCCTTTGTTGTATCTAGCGCTTTATTCTCGATATGAAGCACATTTTACTTAGTCAATAGCTAAGAGTACGTTGTGAGGAGCGTAGACTTTATTATTGACACAAGGAGCGAACCAAAAAAAAAAACGAGTGACGCTATCATAAGAAATCAAGGACCAAAAAAAAGAAGAAAAGAAAGTTTACTCATTTAACCGTGCACGCCAGGCTATACGTGTTGACTCATAAAAGAGAACAAAATTGGAAATTTTTCGAAAAACTCAACGCCCTGTTAAATAAGAATGAAAGATCTAATGATTCGAATTATTGGGTATTTCAACTTTTCTCAACGAATTGAGCAATTCATTATTTTTACTCTAACTTAGTTTCATATGCGTCGTCGACGTGAACAACGAAGCACACGTCCAGCATCTGTGGCTTCACCGAAAGTTCCCAATA
Organism: Rotaria socialis; assembly: GCA_905331475.1. Lineage (NCBI taxonomy): Eukaryota > Metazoa > Rotifera > Eurotatoria > Philodinida > Philodinidae > Rotaria > Rotaria socialis. Next base: position 22,050 of record CAJNYU010004484.1, on the reverse strand, counting down.
AGCTCAAACAAAAACAGCACAGTTTAACAAATGGTAAATCCGACAATGATGAAGTAGCTGAACAACCGGTTGTTTCTGTTGGTGGTCAAAGTAATAAGAAAAACAATTAGAATAAACTACTTCTATGCCAAAAAAAAATTTGAAAACGTTCACACAAGCGAAATGAAACAAAGAGAATTTTTATCTATACAACTCTATTTATTGTTGTTGTTGTCACTGTCAACATGTTGTTACTCTTATCATGATTATTATTATTATTATTATTATTATTATTATTATTATTATTATTATTATTGTTTGTTGTTTTTTTGCTTTTACTTCTTCTTTCTCTATATCTCTTTCTCCATCTTTCTCCGTTTTTTTAGAAAGGAATCATTTCCGATCAAGAAAAGTTGTTGTTGAATGATCTTACGTGTGTCTGTATGGCTGTCTACTACTGTTCTCTTTAATGTTAGCAGAAATGGATTCTTCTACTTTTTTTTCTTTCTATTTGGTAAAAATGTTCAAAAACAAAAATGAAGTGAGAATACATACGACTATATTTGTTTTTCAAAATCTTACCTTTCTTTGTTGCGATTTGATATCGATCAAGTTTTGAATATGCTAGTGCACAAATGTTCGGCTTTATATAGGATGCTCAAGGACAAAGTACGGAGAGAGAATAATCTAAGCTTAATTTTGTCCAATACCTACTAGAACAATGCAGAAACTGGCTTGTGATTATCGTATTCCCTAATATACCTTGGACTCGCAATTCGATTGGTTGATATTAAATGAGGGGTGTGTCATGTCATATATTCATTCTTTACTAACGATTTTACACTCAAATATGCGCAGTTTGAAACATACATGTGCAGACTGCGAACGATATCATATTGAGTGAAGTTCGAAAAAAAATTATCCTTGAAGAAATGAAAATCAGAGAAAAAAACAACTTGGACTTTTATCTTGAAAAGGCGATGGGTACGAAAATTTCTATTTATCAAAGTATATTGAATAAAGATCAAATATCGTACGTGAAGGACGTTTGAATTTTTTTACTGATAAGAAACGAAATAGGACAAACCGATAGACAGTATATTCATTCTTCAATATATGCTAACGCATGAAACTATGTTAAAAAAGGACAGCTGCAAATTATCTAGGTCTACAAGAAGAAGAAAAAGTTCATCCTTGTATTACTTTTTTTTTGTTTTTTATAAAAACTTTTTTAAAGTAATTCAAATAATAGGAATCCTAATAAAAATCATTTGATCAAAAAGTACAAGAATATGCTAAAAAAAGCATCATTGACAGATGTGCGCATATCGAGTAAAACAAAAGCAAAGGTATATTTGTCACGTCCTTTACATCCGAAACGCATTTACAATGAGAAAAATATTTAAAAAAAAAAGAGTAATAACATAAATTACGCGATCAAAATATAAAAAGGAAATTTTAATTATTGAATTTTTTGTTTGTTTTAGATAGACATATACGTAGTATGTCTACGTCACGTAAAATACGTGTTGGTTTGGTTGGTTTTGGTTTGTCTGGTCGAGTATTTCATGCTCCGTTTTTACATACAATGTCCACTATGTATGAACTTCGTAGCGTAGTCGAACGACACGCGAATGAAGCCATTAAAATCTATCCATATGTAAAAACTGTTCGGTCGACAACAGAATTATTTGATGATCCAGAAATTGATCTTGTAATAATAACAACATCGAATGATTTACACTATTCATTGAGTAAACAAGCATTAGAGAAAGGAAAACATGTCGTCGTAGAAAAACCTATGACAGTACGAAGTGCGGAAGCTTTAGAATTAATTGAACTGGCTAAAAAGAAAAATCTTATTCTTTGTCCTTATCAAAATCGTCGGTATGACTCAGGCTATCGAACCATAAAACAAATTATAAATAGCAAATTGCTAGGCGATGAAATAGTTGATTGTGAAATACATTTTGATCGTTATCGACCTGAATTAAAAGGCGGTAATGCATGGCGTGAACGAAATGAACCAGGTGCTGGCATTTTATATGATTTAGGTTCTCATTTAATTGATCAGACATTAAGTTTATTTGGACATCCGCAAACAATTACAGCTGATATTCGAACACAACGATCAGTAGGAGATGTTGATGATTATTTTGATGTTCGTCTTGATTATGGTCGTTTACGTATTACACTTAAAGCAAGTATGCTTGTACGAGAAATGGGTCCACGTTACGTTTTACACGGTCTACGAGGTTCATTTATTAAACACGGAGATGATATTCAAGAAGGAATACTTCGTACTGGTGTTATGCCAACCACAATGGACAAAGATGATTCTTCTTGGGGTAAAGAACCAAGTGAAAACGATGGACTTCTGCATACAGAAACAAATGATGGTCGTATAATAAAGGAAAAATATGAAACATTACGTGGTAATTATGGGCTATTTTATGAACAATTATATGCTGGAATTGTTGATGGAAAACAATTAGAAATTAGACCGGAAGATGGTTATAATGTTATTCGAATTATTGAACTTGGTATACAAAGTAGTCAGGAAAAGAAAACATTACAATGTGACAAACTTTTATGAATTGCTTTTTTTAATAGGAAAAAATTCATAGGATGCAATATTTATAGTGCTAATAACATTCGAGTATTTAGATTTGTAAAAATTATATACAGTTGAAATCTGATGTTTTTTTTGTTTTAAAACGAACAAGAATTTGAAATCGAAAGGATTGATGATAAATATTTATTTTTAGTTTTTTTTATGAATATTGAATTGATAAAAGAATGAGAGAATCGTCGGCTGACGGTCGATTTTTAAACTTCAAGCAAAATTAATGATCGAAGTACATCAGTTGTACATTCGATTTAAGCCTCATATTGGATTCGTAAACAACAAATCTACAGCTCGCATTCATATCAGGTTGCGACTAGAAAGAAATTGAATTGTCAATGAAAGTTTCTTGTTAATAAGAATCACTTGTCATTACATCATCGAATTACTTTTCAGAGAGAAAAATGTTTTGTGTCATCAATGGGGTGAGTCATTGTTGTTGAGAAATATGATAACGTAGAATACGTCTGAAGTATTGGCTTATAAATATGATCGAAAAGACATTGTCCCCTCTACTGAAAGGAGAATCTTACGAAAAATGAGTTAAATGCGTTCAACCAAAAAGTTTAAAATGTTATTCAAATGTCCTTGAAACTCTGAACACTTTTTTAAATATTAAAAAAAAGAATTTTTATTTCCGAAGAAATAGCTTTTTAAATGCAACATATTGCTATGTTTTTTGATGAAAACTAAAAACGTAATAACAATTGTTCGTCTTAATTTTATACCACCTTCAGGTTCCTCTAAAATTTCGGTCGATTTACTGACCGAATGGATAACATCTCGGACTATCAACCGATACATTTCATGGTCGAATGTAGGACCGTGCAATAAGTTCCAAAAGCTTTCACTATAATCTGGTAGATAAACTACAAGAGAAAAACGTTGGGAAGCACATTGTAAACTCAAACGGAAAAAAAGCATAGAGCCTTCACCTTTTTGGATTCATTTTTTCTGAAAGTTTATTATCTAAGTTTATTAGTGCCGTACTCGGTGCCAATGGAACAACTATCGCATCGAAGGATATCGGTGTGCATCTACTGCATAAAATCAAAAAGGGTTCAAGCAAGGTATTGATTGACACGTCCGATACATACAGAGACAATATAGAGAGTGACGATGTTTACGTGTAATTCCTAGATCTAATATGCCAATCCAGAATTCTTTCTTGGTCTATTTTCAACGTTTTTCCCATATGGATGTAATTTCATATATTGTCAGCACTTCTGTAATTTTTGCTTGAAAAAGTTCTATTATTTGTTCTCATTCTTTGCTTAGTAATTACATCTAAGAATCGATGACTTGCCTTTGTAATAGATGAATTTTGTAATTTCGAAGCACAGTATGAAAGTAAAAATGAGTGAAGAAGAGCAGAATTTTACTTCTGTTCCAAACAAGCAAATTAAAAGGAAATCAATAGTTCGAGGATTGAAAGAGTCATTTTAGTTATCGTGCGTTTCGATTACATACAATATTAATGAAAAATTATTTCAGCAACAATAGGTGTGATAGTCTTTGGGCAGTCTTTATTTTAGGTAACATTCTCATAATTTCTTAGACAAGGTAGGAAAAAAAATCACAGTTAGAAAGTGTATTTTGTAATTAAATTGGTTGCTCGTGATGTACAGCGCATTTGGCAATAGTAGGATTTTGTACGATTAGTTTTCGGCAACAAAAAAGTTATTTCTATTTTCTTGTGGAATTTCATACACATGATTGAAATGGGTGTTACAAACAGAATCGAAAAAAAGAAAAAAAATAACTTTAAGTTTTTTTTCTTTCTTTTTTCCTTTCTTTCTCAACAGAAAGAGATAAAAATGACTCCGCAATAGCAACAAGAAAAAAAAATAAAAAGAATTTGCGACGAAGTATTGACAGAAATGATATTTAGATGAGTGACGTTTACAGGAAAGAAAAAAGAATCACATTTCAGGCAGTGTCTTAATCAGAATTCGTTTTCTATTTTCGCTTTCTCCTGTTGACAACTCTAAGTTAATTTGAAAACCACTCTAGGCGGATTTGCTCGTGGGCATTTGCAAAAAAAATTACACCGAACATCTCAAGAACTCTTGGTGTTACCAGAAAAACGCTGTAAGTAACAATAGGAGCTATGCTAGCGGGGTGTGGGTGTGTGAGTGTAAATCTTTCTTTAACACACCATCCACACCCACACCCCAAAGAAAGAAATACCCATTAGAAGAAAGGAATTAGAAGCTTAAAAAATGTAGTAACAGGCTTCACCAGCTAAAGTATTTGACTATATCACATCACTTTTATGACAGTTAACACGTCATCAGGGTGTGGGCGTAGGGTGTGTGACTAGTAGCCATGACGTTTTTCGACTTCGCTACGAGTCTCTTCAAATGGCATTTCAATCTATATGATAACTAAAAAATCACAGGAAATATAATCTACTATGCTATGAGTAGACAAATATAAATGCTAAATACAATAATAAGTTATACTTCTTGTGACTCTTTAGTAATCATATAGACTTAAGTGCCATCTGAAGAGACTCGTAGCGAAGTCGAAACGCGTCACGGGTGCTAGTCATATCCACACCAACACCGTTCAATTTCTGAAACTGCTTTGTAATTATTTATTGCAAAGAATTATATTTTTCGACAATTTTGAAATTTTATTTTTAGTCTCATGGCTGAATCAATGAATGCAAGCTATAAGTTTCCTAATATTCCATTTAATTCTTCAACAAGTTTTCATTCTACTGCTGAAGGTAAAGTGTGGACAAGATTATTAATTCACCTATGTTGGTGGTTACACGATATGTACGAAATTGATGGTGCCGATTCAAAATTTGATTATATTGAGAAAAAAATTGATGGCTGCCGAACATTGTTTCCTGGAGAATTCAAATTAATGTTCTCAGATACGCATGTTTCTCCAGCCGAGCAACATCCACTATTGATTTGTCGTCAAGACGAACAAAAAATTATTATTCTTGTATTTCGTGCGACTATTTCATCCAAATCAATCCAAGACGTTTTTACAGATGCAAGTATCTACTCGAATCACCAAGTTTATCTTGGTGCTCGACACGCAGGTTTTGCCAAACGAGCTGAATCAGCTCCACTGATTGCTGTCACGAATTGGCTGCGTCGTGGATGGAAAATAATTATTACCGGGCATTCTCTTGGCGGTGCTGTCAGTCAGTTGTTTACTGCACAAGTCATTAGTAATCTTGTTGAAGCTGGCTTATTACCTGAAATGGTTTCATTGCGCTGTATCACCTTTGGAACACCTCAATGTGCCGATTATCATTTCTGGAGCAGTTATACAGACTGGTATGGTGTGTTCGACACCTATATTTATCAATACGATGCTATTTTTCGTTTGGCTACATTTGGAGCGGATGTTACAAAAGAAGTGACTGATTCATTTAGTTGATATCTTCAAAAGCTCGGAATAAAAGCATTTGGCAAAGTGATCGGCTACAAAAATGAAGATTTGACAAGCATTTTTGTTAAAGCTACCGATCAAATTTGTGATTTCTGCCACGATGCTCTACTTCCTGCTTATTCAATTTTTGGGCGCCATCATTTTATTCGTAAAGATAAAAAAAGTGAACTTAAAATTGATTCTGTTGGTGAACGAGCAGATGAAAAAGAACAATTATTGAAGAATTTAGCCGTAGGACGTCATTGGTATGATTATTTAATCGAGAGAAAATTGATCCCTAACAAGTTCACATTTGTTTATCGTGAGTTTATGGAGCATGGATGCTACCCATTCGCTATTAATCAACTATTCAATCGAGAAGCAACACCGCGTTTGAGCACTGGTCACTCAATGAAACAAAAAGTGCTTCGAATAGAAGCCAAGAACAATCGAGGCAAACGTAGTTCAGCTGCTGATTCAGTCTCTAACATAAATGCTATTGTCAATCTAACCGACGAAAGTAGTTTATCTCGTATTTACTTTCAAGGATTTTTAGTCGACTTTATTATTGCTGTCAAGTTACCAAATCAATTGGCAGAATCTGAACAGTCAAGAGAAATAACACCCGTGTTATCGCAAGAAAAACCCGACGTATGTACAGTTTTATATCGCAAATCAGATGCATCAACCAAATATCTTCGAGAGAACTCATCATTTGAAGTTAATGTCAGAACTTATTTTGGCTCTTTCAATATAAAAGTTGCTGTTCTGACAAATTTCCACCCAGAAATGCCATCCGTTTATCAACTTGATCCAATAGCAACTGTTTTTCGAGCCTATGGTGAATTCGTACTAGATGCTAGTTCTACTGAACAGATTGATTCACCATTATCTCGATGTTTCCGTTCGCTCTTCGCCGCATTTGATGACATTGGTCATATCGGATTTGATGCTATCATGGCTAGATATCTTGTCGAAAAGCAGTCTCGTAATCTGTGTTCTGATGCCATCAGAGATTTACCTAGGCAGCCTGCGTTGAACGAAAACGATACAGTTGAAAACTATTTTGACACAGAGTTAACCATGTTAAAACAAACAGCTGAAAATAATAAGGATTCTGAACAAGGCAAACATGCCTTATTTTTATATGAGGCTTTACTTCGTGAACTTGAGAAAACAATATCATCGCCGACACATACAACGGATGAAGACTCTACTCAAGGACCGGAATTAGTGCCTTTACATTTGAATTTCATTCAGCTTCACCGGCACCTACAAGATTTACATACTGATTTTAATGTTTGTACTGTTCAAGAAAAGCTTAAAGCGATACTCGCGCCGTTCATCTTTATCATAATTAAATTGGAACGATTGGAGTTCATTGAACGTTGGACCTTCGGAGATCATGTAGCTTTTGTCAGAGATGTTCATTCAAGGATTTTCAGGTGGATAGACAACCATTGGTATGTGCGTTTACCAACGGATGTTTTCTTGGGTTTCGCGAAACCACTAGTATATGTATTGTGCTATTATCCCTCTGCTGTTGGGATTGGTGGTGCTAGGTACGGACTTCTCAATGATTACAAAAAGACTCTGAAGTCACTCAAGCACATTTCTGCCTCATTATTAGTATCAACTGGTGAAGTCGTTCATGAAAATGAAAATGAATGGCAAATATTAAATCGAGTTGCAGAATGTGATTGGTCGCGAAAGCTGACACAAGCAAAATCGTCTCAAGAACAACACACAATGTGGGCTCAAACATTTACAAGCGAACCACTAAAAGAAATTCCTAGCGAGTATCAATGTAAATTCATCAGCGTGATTCAAATGTGCTGTCAGTTGTCTACAATGAGAGAAATATTGGCTGGACAACCACCGAAGGTCGTTATCACAGGGCAATCTCAAACGGGCAAATCCACACTATTCGAATATCTAACAGGACGTAATTTGAAGGAACTTTGCGATGTCACTAATTTCAACACTCGAATGTCACTCCAATGTCCAGCTTTTATAAAATTGGACGACGAGCCAAATGATGGAACGCTCTCTGATGGCTCAGTGCTACCGATTCATCTTGTTGACAGTCCTGGTGATGATGATGCAACTGGTCAATCTGGAACTTTGTTGGATCTGTCACTACATGCAGCAAATTTGTTTATCTTAGTGACAGCATTGACAGATGTTAATCAAAAGCACACAATAGCACTACTGAATAAAATTTTGAAGGATACCCGAGTCAAAATATTAGTTTTAATCAACAAAGTTGATCTTCGATTGAAGGAAGAGTGGAAAAAAATTAGAAAGGGATATTCATATAGGAGACAAGATAGCGATGACGAGGACACAGACAATCACGAGTTGGATCAAGTATTCAGTCTATGCAAAACATTAGATGAAATGGTTAAACGTCCTCGAGAAGAATTAATCGATGGATTAGAAGTCGATCGTACTGTGGTTAACAATCGCGTTACATTTCAAACTGTTATTTTAACAGGTTTTAACGAATTCTACAAGACATTTGACGAACCAGGCTTTCGTGAAAAAGTACATAAATCAAATGTCAACAAGTGGATAAAACAAAATCTTATTAATTCCACAGATTAAAAATTTAGCATGATCAAATACCGATGGCGGATTGGCAGCGCATTCACTTATCATGAAAACAAGTTCAATCTATAGTTTTCTAAGCAATTGATATCGGAGTAGTTTAAACTTCAAGTGTGTTCTCACTAATAATAATAATAAAATGTATGCAGAGAAATTATTCGCTAAGATGTTTCGTTATCTTTATTCAGATAATACTCAATGGGATGGGTGTGAATGAGCATATGGCCAACCATCACCATTTTTGACATCGCTCAACAGTATCATCAAGATGGTTTATAATATACATATATCTTGATTCTGAACAACGAATCTTCTCAATGAAGTTATCACTGAATACAGAATCGAACAGTAGTTCACAGAATTTTCAAGACAACAAAAGATCGACTTTATAGTTCCTTGAACAAGATAAGTTTCTTTCTAACAATAATCAAAATATAGAATCAAGATTTAGCTTCTATTCGATTCCGTGAACGTATGAATTTCGAATTTTAAGCTATCGTGATTCACATTTCGTTCTTGCTCAAAGGGCCGATCAGACATCTTTAGGATGTGAGAGTCTTCTTATCTATTGAGTAAGTATTATGTAATAATAAGCAGAGTTGTCGAGGAAAGTGAATTCCGATGGAATGAGATTTGGACGCGGTTTCATCAATTTTTCTGTGCTGTTGGAGTGTAAAATCAGCATAACGAGCGATTCTAAATGGATCTTTGACTATCTTGAGACTGAGTATAGCTACCACGACATTGCAAATGTTTCAATTTTATTAAGAATCTTGTCTAGTGGTTTAAATAACTGGTATGATTCACTAATGCTTTGTTTCTAGCCTCCAGACTTGGTATAGATTTCTGAATGTTTTTATCATATGTATTGAATTCGAAAAGAACTCCTTATATAAATATGAGGATTTCTAAAACCTCAATCTAATAAATCATCAATTGGAATGAAAAATAAATCGATGAATATAACAAAAGCCGAAAAACGGGTGCATAAATAATATAAGCCAGAAATTCATATATGAGAATGAAATCGTGAGTAGAAAGTTGAATCGAAGAATAACACAAGGATATCGAATCAAGCGACGAATAGATTTGTGATTGAGAGAAGTTTTGTTGGTTTACCTTGTACTTTGTAAAAAAAAGTACTTGGAAAGATGAGAAATCGATAGATGTTTATTTGTATTCATTGTCTTGTTATTGTTGTTTCTGGCAATATAGCCCATTTTTTTCGAATTCATCTGCACCGGCAAAGTACTAGTCATTCTTATCGAATGGCACAATAGCCGATGTCGGATTATCATTGTAATAAGTGGGCGGTTGTTCCTTTGACAAAGTACTCGTCTGGACCTTATCATTCCGCGATAGAACAAAGTTATTGAAAAAATATATCTGTTGTGGTATTAGCTTATACATTCTGTAGAGATATAAACGTTGTTGCCAATGCTCAGCGGTTTGTTTCTCTTCTTCGTTTGTTGGTTCAATGTTCAGTGATCCAACGTCTTTGGGTTCATCAGTACAATAGCATATTGTTGAACATTGATTGCTATTGTTTTGTGATATTTATCGGTAACCTATGAACTTTCTTCAATGATCAATATTCTCGAAAGTCACATTCAATTTAAGAAATCAATATTGAACATTTTATTCAATAAAATAATAACAAAAATTTCTGCAATTTGCAAGTATTCTTCATTGAAATAGATCTTTCGTAAGGAGAGGATCAATAATTAGGTAGAATAAATGGGTAAAACCTAATATTTCAAATAACAAAATATGAGAAATTCATTCTACAAATTTATATCTTTCATGATCTTAGAAATTCGAATTTCAATCTATTTACGCATTGATTGTCTCGAAAATTAAGAACGAAACAGATTGAACTATAGAAAATATGTTCACCTGTGTTAAAATAAAATCTGTAGTTTTATTTTTCATTTAATATATACTTTTGATAAGAACAAGAAACAAAAATGAAGTTTTAACTGCAGTACTATATATCGTTATGTTTTCAATTTTCAAAAATATAATATACACAAAACAGCTCGAATACCAATATTTATGTGCTTCATTTATATATAGAATTGAATCTTAATTTTTATAGAAGATTAACACTATGAAATATATAAAACAAGCCTCTATATTAGGAGATGAAAGATTACTCTGATAAAACCACTTTTATGCTGAGAATTTCTGACAATAAGACATGCTTTCAAATGGACGAGTGTTCATCAATTCATTTATCTATGAATTTTTATTGTCTAAAGTTGTCAAGCAAAGTATAAAATAAGTAAATCTAACTACTTTTGAACGTTCCAAATAATATAAAATTGAAAAGATTGAAATATAAGAAAAAAGAAGGAATCAAAATGATTAACTATCGACCATGGGAAAAATTCAAAGTTGAATTTGTTTAGCATTGAGTGAAATTTTGTAAAACAATGTAATTATCAACAGAACAACTTATAAATACAAACCATAATGAAATACTATTTCTGATTAGAATAATATGAGCTTAGAAAATGTAGAAAATTGATAAGTATATAAATCTAAAATATGAGTAGATATAAAGATTTCGTTCTTGAGATCTTTGCGTGACAAAAATGCTGTGCTTCGCAGCGCATTAATCACCTGTCTACAGGCAATCAAGTTGTCCTACATCATACGTTCGAGAGTAGTTCCGTATCGTCATTCAAGAAAGCCTATTGCCACTTAATAGTAGCTCTAGGGGTACAGCTTGATTGCGGACATTTTTTCCCTCCAATTAAGAAAAAACATCCGCAATCAAAAAGACGCGATTATTAATTACCTCTGTCATCATTACTCTCTTCTCGACTTAGAGAGGCAGATGCACAAAGACTGTAACGATATCAAAAGAGAAAAAATACGAGTACACTTCATGAAGAAAGGAAGAGAATGATTAGTTCTATAAATCTTCTCATTACATGTGCGTTTCATTAAAACGAAGTTGGTTTTCCGTGGACCGCTAGATTACAATAGAATTCAAGTCGCGTTACAAAACTGACTTCGAGACCGTTTCTTAGTTTTTCACAAAAAAAGATATGAAAGAACTATTTCTTTTTCCATTAAAAGTAAACTTTTGATTATCGCTCAGTAGAGCATCATTATTAGAGAATCAATAAGATAGTGAATATGTAAAGTGCCACTACAATTTCTTTTCATTTTTTTTTTATACAATTCGAAAGAGCTCTGAAAGCTGATAGATTAAAAGTTCCGATGATTTTAGTTCTTGTAGAAAATCTGCGCATATTTATTCGATGGGTTTAATCTAAAGATTGCCAAAATCTATTGAGAATATGCCAAGAGACTTATATTTTGTTTTTCTTTTTGTTCAATGCAGATAGTATGACTCATCTCGACATCTATATTTTCTCGTGTTCATTCTCTATAAAGGTGAGGGAGGTTTGTTGTTCAATATGTTTTAGTTTGTAGGATTTTGAATCATGTATTTCCCAGGAGGATGATTCCGGCTCCCGGCTCCCGCAGGATCCTGCAGGAAAACACCTGAAATGGCTGGAAGATGGAAGCAGTATTCCGGTCGAAAACTGCCCGGATTTTTCCGGTGGATTCTTGCCGAATTCCTGTGCTTTTCGGCATGAAGCAACCGGAAATCATTGGAAAAATCCGGAAAAATTCCTTACCGGAATACTGCTCCCATGAAATCCTCGGAATGTCTCGGAACCGGCGGTTTCCGTGCCGGAATGCTCGACCTGGGTAACCGATCGTTTTCTATCGGCTTGTGTGCGATGGGTTTGCTGATGAATAGTGAATCTGCTAAAAATATCATTAATTAAATAGCGATGGCGAGCAAAGAAATAAGTTCTATTCCTATTGTCGATTGAGAAAGGCAGGAAGAAAATTTAAAACTAACAATTTAATCAGTCTTAACTGCCCGTTCCCATTCAGTTGTCTTTCTTCTATATAAAAACTTCGACGGACCTAAACAAAGTTCAAGTCGTCTAAACCGAGAAGTAAAGTAGCAGCGGTACACAATGATGAATTTATTTCATAATTCTGAAAAAGTAATTTCTATTCCTACTGCGGTCGAATTTACTTCTAATAGTTTGAAATCTCTTCTGGACGGCTGTATCCCACTAGAAAAAGCAAAGCCATTCGTAGATTATGCTTATAACATATATATATAGATATATTTACAATTTGTAATTTAACCGTTTTTCATTAAGTTCCATTGTGCGAGATCTCTACACATGTTTTAAAAAATAATTCACATGATTATATTATTGAAAAGACAAGCCTTACAAAATCGACAGAGGAAGTCGATGGGAAACTATCAGTGAAAGTGTCATCCTATAAGAAACAGCAATAAGTTTTGACAAAAATAAATTGAGACATATTTACGGCCAAACGCAATAGCAACGATGACTTGCCGACACCGGAATCACCAACTATCAGTAATCTCAATAAATAATCGCTAAAACATGTCCGTGTTGTCTACGAACAATTTTATTATGAAAGGCTTACCATTCAGATTTGGTCAGAGTCGTACTTGCTGTCGGTTCAGTTGTCAACTGATAACTCATGCAAGATGCCTCTATCTTAGGAATCGACATAAGCTCAGCAGCTAAAATTGTAAATGCTTGTTCAACGTTAATTGAACGTTTTGCTGATGTTTCTAGGTAAGGCATACTTAATGAATCAGCGAATTTCTAAGAAAAAAAGTGATAACTTGTCGAATTTATCGACAATCTTTGGATACTTTAGCTGTTTCATGACCAACAACCCTATCATACGTTAAATCACATTTGTTACCAATTAATAATTTCTTTTCATTTTCACCCGAATGTTGTTCGATTACCTGTAACCACAATTTTGTATTCTCAAACGATTCCTGAACATTATAATACTATAGCCATTGAGGCGGAAAAAACTAATATTTCAAATGACCTACAGCTTTCGTAACGTCAAAAACCATGATGATACCTTGCACATCTTGACAGTAAGCACCTGAAAATGGAAAAGTATTTAGTGCGCTTAATACGAACTTCAAATTATAGAATTCTTTGTTTCGAGTATTTATCAGATATTTTAGTAAAAAATATTTATCTAGATTAGGGTTGGCCAATTTATATTTGCTTTGAACGGAAACTCTCTAAATTTAAGTTTATTCTCAACTTTTACTTTTATTGTATGAAAAGTTACATTTATTATAAATGTAAATCCTTGAAATTTAAATTTATTATAAATATAATTTTTTTTTCAATAAAAATTTATACTTATTTTAAATATCAATTCTCATCATTTAAACTTATTTTGAATTAAAATTTTTCTTACATGATTATTTACATTTATTCTCAAATGTAAACTCTCATAAGTTAAATTGTGTCAAGTTACATTTATTTTTAAATGTAGATTGGTTGTAAATGAGAATTTATTAAAATTTAACATAAATTCAATTCTTTTTATTAGTTTCATAATACTTGATGAAACCTAAGTACTTCATTATTAACAACATAGATATCTATGAGAACGCTGCTACATTTAGACCTATCCAATTATGATTCAGGGTGGCGCGTTTACCATTTCCAAAAATTTATTAAATTGGAAATTAAATTTTTATAAATTTATATTTACAATAAATGTAAATTTTCATTCAAAAATGATTTGAATATATCATCGAATGTAAACACTGAAAATTTAGATCTGCAGTAAATTAAAATTTTGGTTACATTAAAATTAAAATTTATTGTAAATATAAATTCAGGTGAATTAAAATTTAAAATAAATTAACATGAAAATGCCACCCCTAATCTAGATACAATACTGAAAGACTCAGAATTACTTGAGACAATGTGATGTTGTTCTTGACCCGATGAATCCCACTAAAACATTCAAATATGTTTCTTTTACATTTCTATGATAAGTTTAACTATTTATTACAATTTGTAATCTCAATGGTTCTTCATCAATTACAATCAACTTCGTCGTCTAAAAATGAAATATAGATAACGATTCGCATATATTTAGATGAAGAAAAAATTAACCACTTACGAACTCGACATCAATAGCTGGTTTCAAGCTCTCATTGAATGTATCATTCTACAAAATTTTATGAGTTGTAGTAAACAACAATGAAAACTACTGACAGTGAAACGCGTTATAAGACTCGTTTTACCAACATCTGAGTCACCAATGAGTAATATCTTGAAGTGTTGATCGCTAAAACAAGTATGCGCATGCGAGAAACATCTTATATAAACAAAAAAAGAAAAATATACTTTTCTGTGGCTGTCATTTGAATCGCAATTTTTCAATATATCTGTAGACACTGGAAAAGAGATAACTTGTCAGATTCTGAAATGTGACGGTGTGCGAGAATAAAATAGAATGACTAATTCTGGATCATTTCGTCGACCGATGAAGTTAACGCAGGAATATGCAAAACTGCATGCGTGGCGATTTCAGCGCTTTTGTCTTTTCTGCTTGTGTGCGTCAAGGCCAATGCTAACGTGGCAATAGGTGAAAGAACGCAAAAGAAAGAAAATAGAACGTCTTGCATACGACCACATAACTAAAGATACTGAAGGTTTGTTCTCATGTATGAAGTTTCGATAATCAGCATATAATGGATATGCCTGAAGCCTAAAAGGATTACGAAATACATCGAGGATTTTACTGGCTTGCCAAATCTTGGATCTGAACATAAGAGAAGGTTTCAAACATTTTGAATCAAAATGTTTTCAAAATAGGTAAAACATCAGGGATGATCTTTCTTCAATGATGTCTGTTTCACATAATTTTCATTATTGAGTGTGGCTGTTGGCATAGTGAGAAAGACACCCACGCCCTAACTATTTTTATAATTATATGTGGAAATACAAGCTATGTAGACAAATATTGAGTGTACGCCTTCGAACTAAAATCTCCTCTTATGATAAGTGACGAACACATCAACACTTGTTCATTAAATGGAATCATAGAAATTTTGATATTTTTTAAAATTTTTTAAGTTACTGAACATGAACGACAACTTGTAGATACTATTCACAATCAATCTTACAGTAAAGTTGTGCGCAATGTACTTGCAAAAATAAATGATTTTTTGGAAATTTAAGAATTAGTATCCATATCAATGCTAACTGAAAATCGTTTTAATAGATTTTCATTTTCTTCTGTCTCGAATGTATTTGATATTACAAAATATTTCTGGATCGGTCGTGCATCGGATTGTATGAATAACAACAAGAAATCCGATCGTTTTATTCGAACATCTTTTTAAACATCAACATCAATTGTATTATTCTTCGTGAAGAAAAAGTTCTCATTGATAAGATGTTGACTTATACATGATGTTTTACTGAATCAGATAGATTTAGAATGTGACGTCTGTTGGCATATACAGAAGTAATGGTCGCATATCCAAATCCTCGAGGTTTATGAAAGTACAACGTATAGCAAACCCTTTCAAGATTTACGCATCTTATCAACCGTTTCATAAAGCTTTGAGAATGAGTATTTAGCGTTTGTAAACTGCCTATTAAAGCATTTTTAAGGGGTTTCTGAAAAGGTTCGTGATTATCTTACAAACTGTTGGAATTAAGGGTTTACTTTACCTTGCACTTTCATAAACCTTTTAAACATTGCTTGTTCTATAGCCTTTTACAGTGCTGCTAGTCTTTGATTATCTACTATTTCTATATAATCACATCCATACTGCTTGTTCCTGGCTATGAAGAATTATTTTTATTCATATTAATAGTGTAATATTAAATAAAATGTTCGCATCATCGACAATATGAAATATTTTGAGAAAAAAACACGTCTGTTTAGAATTTGTTAGATACTGAATAAGAAACTATTTTTTATGGGATCTTCACACGTTATTTCAAAAAATTAATTGGTCTTGCTGATCTTTACCAGTGAGAAATCATTTAAAGTTCTTTTTTGCTGATTCTAATGCATTTTCCCATTGTTGAATATTAGGATGATTTGAAGGTAATGAACGTTTTCCAATCTCAACGGCTCGTTGGTAATTTGTGAGTTCTTTCGAATACTCTTTCATATTATGATATATGACAGCAATGTTGTTGTAAGATTCAGCCAGATCTGGATGAGTTGGAGGAAGAGCCTTTTTACGGATTTGAAGTGATTTTTCTTGAAACTCAAGCGCTTTTGAGTACTCGCCCATCTCATTATATATGACACCAATGTTGTTGTAAGATTCAGCCAAATCTGGATGAGCTGAAGGAAGAGCCTTTTTACGGATTTGAAGTGACTTCTCTTGAAATTCAAGGGCTTTTGAGTACTCGCCCATCTCATAATATATGACACCAATGTTGCTGTAAGATTCTGCGAAATCAGGATGAACTGGAGGAAGAACCTTTTCACGGATTTGAAGTGACTTCTCTTGATAAGAAAGCGCTGCTAAATATTCGCCTTCACTATTTTTTACCAACCCCAGTTGATTATATAAAGTTGACCTCTCTTTGTCATTTACGCACCGTTCGAACAGTTTCATGTATAACTGTTCAGCTGCATCAAATTGACCTAGTTTAAGTAGAAATTTACCCAGACGATACCATCCTGTTGGTCCTCGAATCTCGTTTCGTATGACTGTAGCGACTTGCTCAAGCTCGTAGTCTCCTTGAGTATTATCGATCATCGTCAATGTAACTTGCCACAAACGATCACTACCGTCAATCCGATCGACATCGTTGATACGGAAAACGGTATTTGTTGAGAAAAGAATCTCTTCTTCCATTGGAAAAGAGCTGAATTCCCCTATTGAAGCGAAAGGGCTAGAAGGATGGGTCAGATCAATCCTCATTTCAAAGATAACGCCAATCAGGTCAGACTTGGAAAAAGCCATACGTGCAAATTCGAGAGAAGCCTGGCGTCTTTTGTTGGTAGATAAAAAATTATTAAATGACAAAAGTCCACCTTTTGTTGTTCTGAGTTTAGCGAAGTCTACCTGTGGCAATCCTTGTCCACGATAGACAACGAATGGTGTTAAATGTTTATGATCACCAAATTGTTCTGAATGCAGTTGCTGAATTTGTCGATGTAGATCATTGATAAAAAAACCCATTTTGATAAGAATGTTGACATCCATGGTGCGCAATGCTTTGTTCAATACCCCATAAATGAAGCATTCACGTGTATGCCACCATATAGGAGATTGTGAGTGATATTTTCGTTCTAATTCACGAACGACAGCGAGCTCGCTACTGTTGCCTTCATACTCTTTCCGACAATAGTCAAGAAATTCTTTTATTTCTTGTTTGCCAAAGTCGATTTCGAGTAAGATTTCTTTCAGGATTATACTGTACATAAAATGGCTATCCAGTTGATCTAAATTCTGATTTGTAGTTGTGTCGTTTGCTGAAACAAAGCTCATTGGTATCGCCAGCTTATTGCACTCTTCGGCGGTTTTCTTGAGGTGTTCACAAATGTCATTAATCTTGGTGAAAATACCCGTTACCTTTGACCATTTTTCGGCCCACTGTTTATGTCGAGACTTGTCACCACAGAAAACAAAAATAGCGTGGATATTAGACATGTTATGAATTTTGGGGACTATATGTTGACCAAACGAACCTGATACGATTAGTAAAGCTTTTCCATCGTTAATGTCAGTAAGAAACTGTATACATTGATCCGGATCAGTAAACATGTTCACTGTATTTGCAATTTCTCGTAGCTTAGTAATCATACGACAACAATCGTCTTTTGTTTCATCGATATTAGAATCTAGCCAAACGAGCCAGAGCGTTTGAATACCACGGCGCCTTGAGCTAAGTGTATTTTCTAATTGTGTCGACTTGGGTTTTTCTTGAAAAGAAAATAGCAATATTTTGATGTTCTATTTCATATAGAGTGAAAATTCATTAAAAAATTATATAGACTGAGTTTAATAAATATTTTCAATGCAGAAATACATTCGATGCCTGCAACTATCATGCTTCGGAATCTTAAAAATCAGTCATATATTTTATTTTTTCACTAATACTGTTTTGAGTAATTACATGAAACTGAAAAGGAAAAGATTCAACAAATAGAAATGATTGTACGTGATGCCTTTTCTCTTGGAAATATAGTTCGTCTTGCTATGATTTATCAATAATCTTTTATCTTTTTCAGTTGATTCTGTACTCTCGACCATTTCAAATATTCTTCTATCGGCATGTTTGGCTATCTCTATTTAACTTTGCGTTTCGCCAATCGATACGTGCAAAAGGGATATAAACATTTTAGTGTAAAAGTAGTCAAATATACATGTATATAGATACCGGATTAGAAACAAGAAATTTTACAGAATTCAAAGAAAGTTGACAAAATCTAATGTGCCAATACTCGAACGTTTTAGAAGATTCAAGCATCTTATGCGATGTGAATTAATACAGACTGTGGTCATGATTAGAGTAGTTCTTTAACTTCAATTAAGAAATATTCAAGCAACAAACTTGAGTTTCATCAGACTTGCCTCATATCCAAAGCCTTTCAAATAGCTCAATAATGAGTATAGTTATTTCAAATAGATTTCACGAATTAAATCAAAACTATTCTGAATAATTCTGCAAATGGATCTCATCAAACTGAAGTATAAGTTACCAGGAAGAAATGTTTTTATTTGTGTAAAAACCTGAGCTTTTCCTTTGAAACTACTCTATCGTTTGTAATGATTACTATTTGAATGCGAAACTTTTTAAAAGTTCTGCACAAACGAATAAAATTCTATATCGTAGCTAATTTTTTATACAACAAAATGTACAATTCACTGCTTTTTTCTTTTCAACTCCTATAGTTTCTATGGCTATTATTAATAATGATTTCAAAAACTAGAAGTCATCTAAAATTCGTTAATAAAAGAAACATTCTGTAAAATAGCAAACGTTTCGAACTCTATGGAGTAAGCGATTTTAGTTTGAATTTGATAGCATCTTCAGGAATACAAAAATAACATTGCATAGCAACAAGAAACGTTTGCATACACGTTTTGAATGATATGGAATGTGAAGAAATGATATGTTTCATACCTTTTAATAGATTGTTGGAACTGGAAACAATCATCGGCTGTAAGAGAAAATCAGCTTGATTTATTTCTTTCAGTTGAATCATATGAAGGAAGCCCTGATCGAGAATGCCCACGACTTTAAATGCAGTGGCTGCCGGCAGCAATATTTCATCTTCTTCTACAAAACGAGAATGATGTTGAATATCTTTTCCTGAATCGCATGTGACAGTGAATAGTGTTCGCTCGTCTGTTTTACCCAAGAAATTTTCATCTTGCAAAACATCGATCGATTGTGTACAAGAAGAAAATGCCCACCATATGATGGTCTGACCTTTATAATATTTCTCATGCAAATTTTTTTTGACGCCCCGATATACAGTTAGATGTTGTATTGGAAGCCGTTCAAGTGCAGTACGAAGAAGTTTCAAATACAGAAACCATGGTTTGACCTTTTTTCCATCTTCTGATCGAAGCGTGTCATTTAAAACAACATACAAACATTTATCACGTGGTTTCCATTCCATCGTATAAAGTCTAATTGAAGCAGATTCATCAAGTGTTAGCCCATCAGCAGGTGGTTTTTTGCATTCTTTTTTTGCAGTAACTGCATACTTTCGAATGTCAGGCAACAGTGAAACAAGTGGGTTGATAGCATTTTCAAGCGATTCAATTGGTGTATCCTTAATGTCAAATATTGGTTCATGTATTTCATGTGATTCTTCAATTCCATCCGTCAGACGAAGAATACGCCGAGAAACCTCTCTTCTTCCAGATTCGGCCATGGTGAATGATGAAAATCTTTGTTAATATTCAAAGAATAAAATCTACAACGATATAGAGCATATTTGTACAGTTTAAAACTTGAAGTCAATTGAACTTTCGACTGACAGTAGCACGAATAAATTTTTCATATTCACTGTTGATTTGCTTTGCAATATCCATAATGAAAAATTGAAGAGCAAATAACATATCAACATCTTGTACACTTAATGCTTTATCTATCATTCGATAAAAGCATGATTCTCTTGTGTACTATCATTTAGCATTTTTTAATTTATAAGTTTTTTCAAATTCCTTAGTCATTTTCATCTCTCGAAGCTTACTCTTATAATTTTGTTAGAAATGTCTAAAAGTTTCTTACGATGACTTCACTTATCATATATACGAATAAGAGTTGCAATAAACAATTGAAACGACATCAAAATACCATTATGAACTTGAAAATATTCGGAATCAGATCTAATCACTGAAGTTGAAGAAATAGCTTTCGCTCTATTTTGACCGTATTATTCTTTGGCTATTTGAGCAACAAGCTTTGCACGCCCCACTAAAACCCCATTTTCTCTAAAAATATTCATATTAGAAGATTTGAAAAGGTTTTTTTAAATATAATTTAACGTTACGATATTTCTGAACCCATTGTTCATTTGCCTTTTGGTTTTGACACAGTATATAAAATGCTACAAATTGTGAAAGGTCATGGATTCTTGGAACGATCTGTCGATCTAATGAATCTGATACGATGATAAGAACTTTTTCCTTTGTAATTTGTCGAATGTATTGTTCATACTGATCATTATTATCAGATATTCGAACATGATTAATTATTTGACGAAGTTCTTTTTTAGTTGTCAAGCTGGCTTATATTGAATTAACATTTTGATTCAACCACAAACATGAGAATGACTCAAGGCTAGAATACGTCGATTGATTCATAGACTTTCTTGTATTTAATATTTTTGT
This sequence comes from Rotaria socialis, assembly GCA_905331475.1. Classification (NCBI taxonomy): domain Eukaryota; kingdom Metazoa; phylum Rotifera; class Eurotatoria; order Philodinida; family Philodinidae; genus Rotaria; species Rotaria socialis. The sequence continues at coordinate 709 of CAJNYU010004484.1, read as the reverse complement.
TAGATTGATCTTTTGCTTGCTGCTATAAAGTAAAGCAAAGCTGCATGGAAAGAGTAAATTCATACTTTTACTCTTCTTTTTTATCCTGCACAGCGAAACAATTTCAAGCATGGTGTGGTTGCTTAAAACTGATGTCGAATTGGCTAGCTTTTCTCTTTCATTTTAACAAACCGATGAAAAAAGACCTTTTATATTCTTCTCGATAGTGTTGACAGAAAGAAAGAAGAAATAATAACCATAGTCGGCAGTTGTTGTCAAGAAAAAGAAAGAATAACGGCGCATGACAATGGCTATAAACTCCATTTTTCTTCCCATGTAAATCATGAACTCATAAACACAGTTCTCTCGACTGTAGAGAGGCCGACATGAAAAGAAAAACGAAAATTCATTTGTGGGTCATTCCACCAGAAATCGCCAGCCGATCCGGCGACCATGCTCACATCCATTGAAACTTTCAGGGTTTGTAGAGAATTTTGCGCTGATCATTTTGGTAATAAATTTTTTAGGAATAAATTGTATTTTCGCGAAGATAGAGGTCAAATACGAAAAGTACACTTTTCTTTTTTGAAGTAAATAAAAAAAGCATTCTTTTCGAAAAAATGATGAAAATCTCACTTTTTTCACTCGAATTTTAAAACCAACCACATATTCAGAATCCTTGTGAAAAACTGCATCAGAATCCATAGGAATTGAAATAATTTTGAAGAAC
>CAJNYU010004481.1:0-35480 GCA_905331475.1 Rotaria socialis | reverse complement strand
TACAGACGGAGCGGAAAAAAATTCATTTTTGACCTGAACGACACTTTTCCGCTTGAAATGAACATTTATCTCACCGATCGATTTTTTGTCTATTGCTGAAGGTTCTCATAGGTTGTTGTGCTATATTTACAGTAAAATTCGTCAAACTGTAAGTAGAGAATTCATCTATATCCAATACCATTTTCCTTATACTTTCTCGAGCTTTGAATGTAAGATTGTGTCATTGAACGGTTCTACTACAGATTCAGTCTAGAATGTTTTCAAAAATTTCGATAAAATAAATATTCTTTAGTTGTATATTTAATTTATGTTTACAAGTTTTTGTTCTTGAAATGCATTCTGTGTAACTAATTGAATTATTTTTATGTTAATTGATTATTTCGAAAAATTTTCAGGAACGAAAACTTCGTGATATCTGTAGCAAGAATTTTAAATTTTATTTTCGTTTATACCTTTCACTTTTCTTAGATGAAGAAACATCTGCGAATCTCTATAGTTGAAATACAAGAAGACGCTAAGCATACATTAAAAGTGAAGGTGATAAGTGCAGAACTGCTATGATTTATGAGTTTCTCATTAATATCAATATGAGGTAATGTGGTAAATATTTATTTTTTTGATGATAAGCGATGCAAGTGAAACTCAGAAATAATAAACACCAAATAAAGCGAAAGAAAAAAACAAAAGTTTGTACTTTTAAATACAAATAAAAAACGAATTAGTTTTGATATTATGAATAGTTGATCATCTAGATTAGTTAAAATAAGTAGTCAGTCTTCATTTAATGCGAAAATGCTTAAAGCGATTTGTCATTAAACGTAAATTCTAATGAATGCCTCGATTTTTTGTTGACATATTGGGCATGATCTTAATGAATGGCCACATGCAACACACGCGGCCATGTGTCCACAAGGTATACATGCTAATCGTTTTTCTTCTGTCAGACATAGCATACACGGATTAGATGGTGTTGATTGGTTTCGATCTTCGATAATAGCTGTTTGTTCTGTTGTTTTTGTTTCGATTTTCGTACTACTCGCTGCCGATTTCGATATGGATTCAACAGAAGGTTCGGAAGATACTGATTCATTTGTTGATGATTCTGATGATGTTGTCATTTCAGTAACTGTAATTTGTGCTGGATTAGGTACTGGCGCTGTTTGTTCGTGCATATGAACGTCTAGAAAATAATGCAATAGAATATTTGTATGTGCGTAAAAAAGGAAGTAGAACTTACTAATTTGTTCCCGAATTTGTTTCATTTTTATGCTTGGTATCACAATATTCTCTGTTATACCGTTGATATGTTCGATTTGTTTCTGGAGAATTAAGCAAGCCATGTACAAATCACTTTCAGATACAAAATCATCATCTAAAATAGTTACATAGGTAAGATATGAGAGAATAAAGTGGTTTGATTAATTCACGTTTTAGTCGTAATTGATCTTCCCAGCATCGTTTAATTATAGGTAATTTAAAATTTTGATCTAATAACCGTTTTGAAATTGGTAAATCTAATCGATCGGCAACTAGTGTCGACATAATACTTTCGTCTGATATTAATGATTGCTGAGTATGTGTTACTAAATTATTGTTTAATATAGCACTAGGGTCTATGGTTCCGCTTGCCTCATTACCGCTTGAACTTTCTATAATAGAAGAATTTAATAAAATTTTATTTTGGAGTGTCTAATCTTGTAAACATACCATATTGTGCTAGTCTAGGTTCTTGCACCTGATGATATAGTGCTTCACCGCATAATTGTCTAGCATATGTACACTGTGGAAACCAGCGAGCATGCTCAATCGATGGATTATCATTCGGACCACAGTCTTGCAAAGATCCATTGCAATAAAAACAAGTAATAATCGTTCTTGTACCCGTATAAAAAAATCCTGCTCTAACTAAAGCACATACTCGTGGAAAGTCCACACTTGGCCATGTCGCATAGGACGCATGACGTTTTCGTATTTTGGAATAAGTCGGATTACAGGGAACTCTGGAGATATTATTATTTAATTGTGTTGAACTTTCATCGCCAACATTGATCGGTGAATTTGCAGGACGCATTAATTTTGATTTAACATATGGACAATTAGGTGAAAGTGTTTTATGTACATCACATGGATCATCTGCATGGGGTGCCCATTGTTGACAAATAAGATTACAATAAATGCATATTACTCGATCACCAATGTTGCAATTAAAAAAGCCAGCTTGGATCATTTGTGCACTGGATGGCATAGTACGATGTGACCAATGAGAAAACGTACGCCTTCGCACTTGTTGAAGTGAATCAGCTTCGGTTAAAGTATGAGAAATAGGCTTTGTAGCTCCTGTGCCAATCATTCGATATTTAGATTGATTTTCTGCTTTTTTGGATGTCGATGTTTTTACAGTAGAAGCAGTAGATTTAGATGGATTCGATAATGAAGATGTTAGTATAGAACGAACGAATGGGCAATCAGGCCTACGTTGAGAATGAATAGTAAACGGGTTCATATTCAATGTCCAGTTGGATATTTGAAGTCGGCAATCCTTACAACGAGCTGTATCTTTATCCCTTGTATATTGAAACCCAGCGGCAGACATATGAGATATAGTGTGGACGCCACATTTCTTCATTGATAGGGCTACTGATCGACATTGACTCAGCACATGATTATGAGGTAATGAATCGTGTTTCTTATCAGAATGTTCTGAACAAGAATTCATGGTTTCGTATTTAGGAAAGCGACCACTTTGAATAAGTTTTTAGATATAAAACCGAGGTTGATATAATATTTTATATATCTAGTAAAGTTTAAAGGATATATTGCATTTAAATTAATTGTTTTCCCTTGTAATATTCAAATCGATTTTAATGAACAACATAGTCTTATCAGTTATTCATTGCAGCATTAAGCGAAAAAAAATTCTAAGGATAAGTTATCAGAATTTCACTGGATTCGAATGGTGATGCGAAGTTCCGAAAATAAGTTGTCGAAACGTTTAACATTTCATAAGAATCGAATGACAATCCCTATAATCGACGAGAAAAAGCCTGAAGATATTCGGAAAATAAGAGGAACATAGCGTGTTTTTTTCTTTGTAAAGTCGAATCGGTATTTTTCCATTAATCAAATTGCTTAAGGCAAGATAAAACTGACAACTAATCTCGAGAAAACTAGCATTTAAAATTTCCTCCTTCATTTAATATGTGCCATTGGCTAAGTTCCTAGTTATCTTATATCTAAGTTAAGAGACCTACAATGAACTACTGTGGATGTCTTGGCTTGAATTATTTCGAAAAAGATTACTCATTTTTTACTTGATCGTTCCTATTGATTGGATACACAGTAGATATATGCATGATCCACTTGTTTCTTCATACAGGAAGAAAGCTGTTCTAATTTTAATTTTCACTTATTGTACGAAGTGTCATATTATCGTGCATATAAGCAAAGCATCGCTGAAAACTCGACAATAAATGGTGTATAACATGTGTAACTTTATCCGAAAGCCATATCCCGTACCTAATTAAATAAGCTGACCAGTCACTTACAACCCAGTAGTGCCAAACTTGAAACTTGAATTCAGTTGAAAATAGAAAATTTAAATTTTCAATTGAATTCAAGTTTCAAGTTTGACATATATGTTACAGTCTCATCGAATGTGGCAAACGCTACTGTAATATAGTAACTTACTATTTGATTGGAAACTTCCAAGCAGCGGCGTAAATAGGGGGGGGGGGGGGGGGAAATATAAAAATTTTTTTCACCCCCCCCCCCCCCCCCTACTCTGAGACCTGACTTACGCCCCTGCTTCCAAGAGTAGAAGACAAGAATTTACTTCGTTAGATGACGTGGTTGTAGAATGCAGAAAATAAAAAAAGTGCAACGTGATTAGCGTGAAACGAAAAATATATGAACTGTTCTACAAAACTTTATCAAACGAGTAGGTTTTTCTCTACGTGCAAAAGAAAGCAAAGCAATGAAAACATCGATAAATTTGTCTTGTTTCGTTTTGTCGGATTTTTTGTCAGCCAGTAGTTGAATTTCTTTATTTTGCGTCGTAAAAAATGTTCTTTTTTTTCCTGTCTATATTCATTGTCATGAATTCTTGTTTAGTGTTTGCATGAATAGATTTTTCACTGTTTGCATTTAGCTATCTCAAAATGGCATAAAGTCAATATCTTCAAACTTTATGATTTTGCTTTTTATCAAGATTGTAACTGAGAGAATACTTCCACTTAAAAACACACCAGTCAATATGGTTCTTTCGTTGCCATCATTTTGAAACTTAATGATCATAAATCGGAAGTAAAAATCGTAGATGATATTGAAATTATTCATCGCAGTGTTTACACTCACATAAATATTGAAAGCGGCAATCGAACAAAAAAGTGTTCCTACATTATCCTTTTCCATTAGCAACTTGTATCAATGCTAGCTATATTTGGCTTTCTAAACATGGAGTTTGTTTAATAGTACAGATTTATCATCGTACTTGCAAATCCATTCAATTTCTCAGCGAGTGATAGTAAAAACTGCCGTGTCTCATTAATATCATCAGTTTATAACCAGAAACGATTTAAATCCTCTCGAGGTAAATTATTTCTTTTGCTATGGCATCTGAGCGTGTTTCATTGGATGTTAATAAAATTCAGCCGTATGTTAATAGTCTTATCGATAAGAGTATCAAATATTAAATAGAGATAAATCTCAAATTCATTTTTTTATAAAAAAAAAACAATATTAAACTAATTTTCCTGGTGTTAATATAGTACGTTGAATTCGTTGTAAATTGTTTAAGATTCTTTGTATCGTTACACAATTCAAAGTTGATGCAGACGAGACTACACACATTTTATTATTTTCTGTATGTCACGCCTACTACGCTCTGCATAAATATGTTGTGAATCATGTGTTGTTGAATTTGACAGTGTGGTTTACTGAGTTCTTTTTTTTGAAAGATAATAATTTTCGTATTTGCCCTCGAGTCTGTTAACATCTAGCAACCGTTTACGAGGCTGTACTCTTGCGTAAATTGCACCGATGATTTCAAATCTATTTCAAATAAAATAAATTCCGTTACTTGTGAGGTCTCGTCTCGGTGTGCGTTATGTTTCATAAGACAAGTAAAGAAAATAAAAGTTTGTCAAAGCGCGAATGCAAAATCGACAAGAATAACAATTGTGAAATTAAATTGTTATAGCTTTTACGATATAATAAAAGTCTATCAAATGAGAATCATTAATAGGAGGAAAAAATAAGTTTGCTTCTTATTTAGTTTTTAGGTAAGATGGATTTGTGAATGCTATTTACGTAATGTATAATGATCTTCAACATACAATTGTTGACATCTTCGTGAATTTTTATCGAGCTATAGAAAAACAATCGTTGCAGTATGACTTACTCACTTACTATAGAATTTCAGTGTAAATGGTTTTGAAAAAACGAAATGGATCCCAAGAATGAAGCATTATTTGTACATGATTTGACAATGTTATAAGAAGATGAAATACGCTTATATCGTTTACTAAAAGTATTTAGATGCATTTACCCACCTATTCGCACTAGAAACTATTTAAAATTTGATGGTATAGAATTTTTTCATTGAATTTTTACTTGTTGACTTAGAGTAAAATGTCCTCAAAACATTTCTGAAAAATAAATATTGATGCAGTTTCGAAAGTTCTTTAAACAGACAGATGATTGTATGGACGCAAATAGAATATCCATAATTATAATAGCTAGCTTCAGTTAAAAAAAGCGGTGGGCTATAATTAAATGCTGTACAATCGTGAAGAGTTCATGCTGCTCAACGATATCCAATATGCATCAACAAGAAATATCTTCCAATCGAATTTTCTAGTACTGTAACCTTAGTTTTTAATTTGTTAATTTCATAAATCAATCGATTGCTGACAACGTTTTGACCTTGAAATGTACTCCGCCAAATTATTTTGAAAAATGTTCACGAAATAAAAATCATCAGATATAGTGAGAGAATATGTTATATTTAAAATTTCATACTACTGCATCCTCTGAGTCAAATTTTATTTTCGTTTATATTTTCATAGACTACGGAATTAGTGAATTCGTTTTGCGCATTACAATAAATCAAACAACAAAAAATAAAACCAAAATAAATATGACAAAGAGCTGTTATAGGTAATTGCCTTTTCGGCAGTATAAAAAAATGTACAATCAACTTTTGTTTCACCGGTAAAAATATTAAATAGCAGAGTGAACATTAAAAACCCAATCAGATCTAAAGTTGATAAAAAAATTGGGAAACTAAAAGTTCATTTTTCTTCATTTTCTATTCAATGAGTGCCACTTTGCGCACGGAGAATAGTTAACTATACATACTAACTTAAAGAAAAATCAATCGCTACTTGTCATTAAATATGAATTTGAACTATTGATTCTATTTTTCGTTGACATATGGGGCATAAACGTAGACAATGACTACATGGCACGCACGTACCTACGTGTCCACATGGTATAAAAGCTATTGTTTTCTCTTGCGACAGACATAAGACGCACGGATTCGATGGTGCTGATTTATGTCGATCACTTTCATCACTTTGTTTCCTTTTGGGTATACAAATATTCGCTATTGAATTTGATGTGGGAAATTTAGAGCGTACATATTGATTTGTTCTTGATTGCAATGGTGATCTACATGTGACGCTAGCAGAGTTCTCCGAAAACCGACTTGATTTCGATACGATGAATGTTTGTTCGCGTATACGAGCTTCTAGAAAATAATACAGTAAAAAGATTGCAAACGTAAAAACAACTCGCTACTTTGTTCTCGAATTTGTTTCATTTCGACACTTGGTATGACTATGTTTTCCTTCATAACATCTATATGCTCCGTTTGTTTTCGAAGAACTAAGCAAGCAATGTACAAATCACACTCTGATTCAAAATCATCACCTACAAATGCACGGTGTAAGCAAGCAGAAAGGCGTTAACCACTCAACTCACGTTTTATTCTTAATTGATTTTCCCAGCATCGTTTTATTATAGATAATTTAAAATTTTGATCTAATAACCGTTGTGAAATTGGTAAATCTAATCGAGCAGCAACAAGTTTCGATAAAGTACTTTCATCTGGTATTAATAATTGTCGCCTGTTTGTTGTTGATGGTAGTGATGGTGCATTAGTATTTGGTACATCATTAGGGCCAGCTCGATCTTTTGATTCATTGGCTCTTGCGCGTTCTAGAAAAGAAAAAAATATATAAAAAAATTTTAACTTTGAGTAAATAATTTTTCAAGTATACCTTGCTGTGCTCGTTTAGATTCTTGAATTTTACGATATAATTCACCGCCACATAACTGTCGAGCATATGCACAATGTGGAAACCAACGAGCATGTTCAATCATTGGATTATCATTTGGACCCCAGTTTTGTAATGACCCATTGCAATAAAAGCAGGTCACAATACTTTTTGCACCTGTATAGAAGAATCCTGCTCTAACTAAATCATCTACTGGTGGCAAATCTTCAATTGGCCATGTCGCATAGGATGCATGGCGTTTTGGTATTTCTGAATAAGCTGGATTACATGATGTTCTCATCAAGATATCATTAGATAGTAATGGACCAATATCTGACGCATTTACTGTTGACTTGCCATCGCCGACATTGATCGATGAAGCTGCAGGACGTATTAATTTTGCCTTAACATATATACAATTAGGCGAAAGTGTTTTATGTACATCACATGGATCATCTGTGTGGGGTGTCCATTGTTGAGAAATAAGATTGCAATAAATGCATATGACTCGATCACCCACATTGCAATTAAAAAATCCAGCTTCAATCATTTGCGCACTGGATGGTATACTACGATGTGACCAATGTGAAAATGAACGACTTCGCACTTGTTGCATTAAATCAGTTTCGAGTAGAGTAGTATACATTGATTCTGAATCCATTGGTTCAATTTTTTGACGTTTAAAAGGGTTTTCAAGTTCACTGGTTGTCGTTGGATTTCGTATAGTAGTTTTAGGAGGAGACGAAGGAGCTGGTATATTCGCTGATGATGATGTCGTTATAGAACAGACAAACGGACAATCAGGTCGACGTTGAGAATGAATAGCAAATGGATTCATATCTGATGTCAAATTGGATACTTCAAGTCCGCAATCCTTACAACAGGCTGCATTGCCATTACCAGTATATCGAAACCCACAGGCAGACATATGAGCCACAGTGTGAACGCCAAATTTCGTTATTGATTGAATTATTGATCTGATTCCACTAAGTACAGCATGGGAATATTGAAAATTGCCCTTCTTCGTATTGCGCAGCTTTGATGGCATTTCTAATATGTTGTCTGTATGCGACATACTAGTGTGATGAGCAGCTTCATATTTTTTGGCTGAAGAATTCATTTTAGATGTATGACGAAATCTAGAAGAAATAAGATTTATAATTCGATTATGTTTTACTTGAAGATCCAAATGCGATTTTCATGATTTAAACAGTCCTATAGTCAGGGATTGTTGCAAGATGGAAACCAAAATTACGAAAGTCCTTCCTGTTATCGCAATTTCACACAATGACTAACGGCTCTACGAACCAGTACACCTCTGAAAATTGTTCATTTCATAGAAAAAAGAATAACTATTCATATATTTCGTGTGGCGAAATTCCCATAAAAAATTTATATTCTGCTCGATTCCGAACTTATCTTGTCTCTGTGGAGCAGAGCGGCTATATTTTAATTAATTTCTTACTCAGTCGTACAATGAAAATAAAAATAGTCGTTCCAAAATTGATTACTCAGACAGTTCTTTTAGAAGTTATGAAAATACTTCCATACAAATAATGACCCATCCACTCGCATTCATTATATACTACCAACTGGCTAGTTAATGCGCAAATCAATGGCTACGGACAATCACTATTATGAGCGGCGCAATTATTCTTTACAATCGCAAGAGTGATTCATTTCTAACTAAGCTATTTCAAGTGATCTCAGATCCGACTTCGAAGTCTACTAAAAATAAATACTACTCAGAATCTACCTCATTGCTCTAGCAAGACATTTTATGTTATTTTATTCATCCAATATGCAATATAAACAAATCTAAAACTTCATGAACAAGTTAGAAAATCATCGTTAGATCTAAAAATTTCAACTCACCTTTTTTTGGTACGAAAAATATTTGAGATATTTTGGAAAAATCCATCTTCATGATGCTTATAAATGATGTAAATACATTGGGTTGGAAATTTCCAAGAGCAGGCGTGAAAGAAAAAAAGAAACTTATTCGTTCTCTCGGGTCATTGTAGAACGCAACCAATAACAACCAATCCAAAACCAACGGGGGCTCCTTATTAAAAAAAAACTTTAGCAATTAATCTTACTGTTGCTTAGTGAAACTAATAAATGATTTGGCAGAATTTTAAGCAATGAATTATAGCTTAAATTGACGGGAACAAAACTAAGTTGCACTCAACGAGCGAAAGTTCACCGCCATCCATGTCATTCACAATTCTCATATGTATCGTGGCATGGCTTCTTTCCAAAAAATAATAAGCTAGTTTTTCGTTATGGATTAAAGGTATTTTGTGCAAACTCTAAAATATTATATAATTTTCTTCTAGAACATTAGTTTAAAATAATTCGACAGGTATCTCGATATTTGAAAATGCTGAATGAGTCATGTAAAGCGATTAATTTGCCTCTTATTGCAGGCCAATAATCAATGTAGGCCATGACAATATCTTCAGCGAATATTTTAAAATAAGTACCGCTGGGGTCGTTTTCTTGATGCAACGAGTTCTAAGTGCTTCTATTTACTTGTGACGATTCTTGGAAATTTTAATCACGAATTATCAAATTAATCAATGGAATTCTTTCTACACGTCTCGATTGAATACTTTTTTCTGCATAATCCACCATGATTCATGTTTTCCGTTATATTTTACCACGATAGACACATCGAAACTTTATTTTGACCGATTACAACTTCCCCGAATTAATTTTTAACTGAAAAGTACCGAATGAAATATCATCCACATGGATTCTTGAATTCATTTGATTGATGTATTTATTCATGCAAATTTTTCGGATGAATAACAAGAAAATGTCGCAATAGCTTATCGTCTATTCGAAACAAGAGTCAAGTCTGACTTTTTGGGAGATTCGTCTCGTGTTGTTTTTGACTAATAATTAAGATTAAGTATATCTTCTTTTGTTAGTCAGGATTGGTACTAGGTTCTACACTATCAGCTAAAAGTAAAATCAGTTCTTCTATTTTACACGAGAAACTTGATCTAAATTTATTATCTGCTTATGATCCTCTATTAAATTGATAAGAAACTGCTTCTTTACTGTAAAAGAAACAAAAAAACTTTCAGTTTAGTTTCCTTTAAATCTTTACAAAAAACGTCTGCTGATTTTGAAGCCTTTCGTCGTTTGTTAAGTTTTCAAACAAGAAGCTTAAAAACTCATTAGGCATGATAAACAAACATCTAACGTAAACAAACGTGATGTATTATTTATCGTGTCTGAAAATTCATTTTTGATTTTCAATGAGCTGTCGATGATTATATAACTTTTCCCGCACGTCGTGTCTCGTGCAAATGGTAATGGTCTCAATGTACCAATGAAAAAACGGAACCGTAATGTTACTCAGAATCTTGTTGTTCGCTACTCACACAAAGATGAAATTCGTTCGGTTCAGGGGGAAAAAATGTAAATATCGAGGAAGTTTAAAATTAATAAATTTTTACAACAAAAATAGAATCTCTATTCCACACGATCGAGTTTATCATTTTCATTGATAAAACATAAATGTTTTCTCCTTGATTAGAATCTAATTAATAGCTGGATTTATTCAAAAACAAATTCACATCAAAACAGTAAACTTAAAATGAAAGTATATACACTAATACACATAGGGCTGCTTTTCAATCAATTGATGTTTTATGAATAAATTTAATGGGGACTTGCTCGTCTGCTTCGTTTTATTGCAACGACTAACGTATTTTGAAACGTTGTGCGTTCTCAAATATAAGAAGATTAAAAGCAATACCCAGGCCGATCGAAACGAAGCCGTTTACGATCCGAAAACAGACTGTAACCACTGTAAAAACGGGGTATTTACGGCGGTATACGGTTTCAGTACTGTCCGTTTTCGGTCCGTATCGAACCGCATTATCGGGCGCAGTAACACGGACCGTATGTTGATCGAATACACTATGTTACACTGCACCGTTAACAGACCGTTGTTACAACGAAAATTCTCCAAATTTTGCTATTATGCGAGTCGAGTCCTACAATCGTCATGTACCGAAGGAAATACTTTCGAGACAACTAAATATTGCAGACAGGTAAAAATGCTCACAGTCACAATATATTCATGTTTGCAAAACATGAACAATTAATTAATCAAAACTAACCTCAGATTTGAAATCACCATCCTCGATCACCTTTGGTGAAGTTATTTAAAAAATAATAAGAATTAATTATTAATACTTTACCCTTGCAGCGACGAAGTTGCAATGAAAATTAATATAAATAGCAAAATAACTAGTGCACGATATCGTTTCTGTCCTTACACATTTTTGCACAGCCAGGCTGAGTAGTGCACGAAATATGAAAAGACAGTAAAGAATGATCAAGGCCGAATACGGACTAAATACGCCCCGTTTATGAGTGTGACATGAAGAATCATTCTATTAAGCGCTCGGGTGTTGTGCTGTAAACAATCTGTTGGGGGTGACGGGAAAAGGCAGAAAGGAAAAATGTCGAAGGAAAAATATCGAAAGAAAAAATACAGAAAAGAAAAAAGCCGAACAGAAAAACAGCGAAGAGAAGAAAAACGAAAAAGAAAAGATCGAAAGAAAAATATCGAATAAAAATAATTTCGAATAGCAAAATGCCGAAAATAAATTAGGAGAATAGTAAATCATTTATGCGAGCACATTGACCAATGGTACAAAATTTCATTGAATAAAGAAATACTTAACAGATTTTCTAAATAAAATACAGATGATTTTGTATATACTCATTTCTCTTTGAGAGGGTAAAATAGCAGCTATTATGAATGTCGAAACTATTTTCAATGATTCTTCTTCATTGATTTTTGGTATAAGAGCATTTCATATATAATATGTTCTTGCATGAGTTGTCCTAAGATACAAACCTTTTAATGGTTTAACTGCATAACAACGACTATCTTCAGCTTTTAAGAGAACATCATTTATATAACCATGTGCTGTGACATTCTATTTTCAGTACTCACATCGATATTAGTTGTCGGTAGCGATAGGTTTATTTAACTTAAATACATAATTATCAATGATAAACATTGAAGTATCTTTTGCGATAGAATAAAGGACTATTGTTCGAAGAAAAAGGTCATGTTAGATACAGATAAACATATCATGAAAATAGCTATCTTAATGGTAACGCCGGTCATAAATAACGCAAAATAAGATAAGCTGTAACACAATCGTTCGTTAGTCAAAGGAGCCCACATATTTCATTTCGTTTGTTGATAATGAGCCTTAATTTAGAAGCCAATCTTAGAAACAGTAACATATAGATATCATCATGAAGCGAATTACGAATAATGAAGTGAAAAGCATTTTATTTCATGTGTACTTATGTAGAGATAGGTACTGTAATCATAGCAGCGGACATAAGCATTCATCAAGTAAACGAAGAATGTTCAAAATATTGAATCAGACAATCCCGAATCGTCACAACTTTCCATATTTGGCTTCTCGAGAATATTTCTTTTCGTTTCTTCCCTACATTTTTCTTTTCGATATTTCGACGTTTCGGCTTTTTTTCCTTCTATCCTTTTCTTTTCTATATTTTTCCGTTCAATTATTTTTTCGACATTTTTCCTTTCGATTTTTTTCGTTTCGGCACCTTTCCATCCATTCATCTGTTGCATTCCGCATTGCTGAACGTGATAAAGTGCATCAGTACGTTCAGGCTATGTTAGAGAAACAGTCCGAAAAAACACCATATACGGTCTGCTTATGCACCGTTAATCGGTCTTTAGTAATCCGCCCTTAAACGCTCCGTAACTTATACGTTAGTATTGCGTAACCGATGCCCGTAAACGAAATTTCACGGAATGCCGTAAAGACACCGTTTTTTATTCGTTTACGGCCGTATACGGAGCGTTCTGTGCGACCTGGGTAGAAAAAATAAAGAACATGACTTTTTATATCCTTGACTAATAATGGTGCAAATCAATCAATCAAAACATCGCTTATGTTAGAATTGTAGTGGTCCCCTACAATTCTAAACGGAGATTAAGTTGTCTTTTCTACTATAACGCTAATACATCTGCCCGGAGAGCAGCGGAAGTGTGGTTCGAATCCCACGAAACAATTATCTTTTTCTCCGTTTTGTGGTCATATCATCTCGCTCTTAGTCCAGCACGAAACAGATAATGAATCCTTCTTTGACATGATCTATCAATCAGCTATTTCAAATTAGAAAACTCATGAGAGTTTTTGCTTTAAATGTAAATTCTAACGAATGCCTCGATTTCCCTTCGGCATATTGGGCATGATCTTAATGAATGACCGCATGCAACACACCCGGTCATGTGGCCACAAGGTATACATGCTAATTGTTTTTCTCTGTCAGACATATCACACACGGATTAGATGGTGTTAATTGGTTTCGATCTTCGATAATACCTGTTAGCTCTGTTGTTTTTGTTTCAGTTTTCGTACTACTTGTTGCAGATTTCGATATGGATTCAACAAAAGGTTTGGAAGATAGTGATTCATTTGTTGATGATTCCGATGATGTTCTCATTTCAGTAACTGTAGTTCGTGTTGGATTAGGTACTGGTGCTGTTTGTTCGCACATATGAACGTCTAGAAAATAATGCAATAGAACATTTGTATGTGCGTAAAAAACGAAGTAGAACTTACCAATTTATTCCCGAATTTGTTTCATTTTAATGCTTGGTATCACAATATTCTCTTTTTTTTACCGTTGATGTGTTCGATTTGTTTGCAAAGAATTAAGCAAACCATGTGCAAATCACATTTAGATTCTAAATCATCATCTAATATTATAGCATAGGTAAAATAAGAAAGAAGAAAGCGTCTTGATTAACTCACTTTTAAGTCGTAACTGATCTTCCTAACATCGTTTAATTATAGACAATTCAAAATGATGATGTGTTAACCGTTGTGACATTGGTAAATACAATCGAGCCGAGGTTACTGGCTGTTCCTGAACTGATATCTGAAGTATTTACTGTTGAGTTTTCATTGACAATAATTATCGATGAAGCTGCAGGACGCATTAATTTGCCTTAATATATAGGTACTTAGGAGAAAGTGTTTTATGTACATCACACGGATCATCTGTATGTGGCGTACGTTGCTGGCAAATAAGATTACAATAAATGCATATTACTCTATCACCAACATTGCAATTGAAATAACCAGCTTTAATCATTTAAGTACTTGACGGAGTAATTCGATGTGATCAATAAGAAAATGTGCGTCGTCGTAGTTGTTGAAGTGAATCAACTTCGACTAAAGTGCCTGGCATAGATTTTGCATCAATTGTTGGAACGTTTTGACGTTTAGAAGAGTTTTCTTGTTCATTTGTGGTCAATGCGTTCCGAACTGTAACTTTTGGTGAAATGGAAGAAATGAGAATGGTGTCATAGAACGAACGAATGAACAATCAGGCTGATGTGTCTAATGAATGGTGAATGGATTCATATATAATGTCCAGTTGGATACTTCAAGTCCGCAGGCTTTGCAACGAGCGGTATCTCCATTACTTGTATATTGTAAACCAGCGACAGACATATGGCATGTAGAGCGAACGCCTAGTTTCTTTGTAGATTCACCTATTAATTGAATTCTTCTCCGAATACTAGCTACAATCCTTATTTAGTACGCACATTTAGTTGTTTCATAGAACTTTTAAGAAAAAGGAGTGAAGAAAAACAAATTCATCATTCGGTCTCCATCAATCTTGAACTATAGCTAGACATGGGCAACACGGTCCCGTTCATATCGACTTGTAGCATTATATTCGAGATCCTATTTTGGATCATCTGTTTTCTTCTTATACGTTAGCGATAGATGTAGTTTAAAGATCTCTGTTGCTGGTTGATCATCATTTTAGTTGATCTAATTATGTTAGCAGAAACGTATTAGATCTTGTGAAAAGAAAAGTATCGTAACTGTCTAGTTTCTTCTACGATCGAATAAATCGAAATCTACACAATTTAGTTGCTGTGTGAAAAAAGAAAATATACATATTAATCACGAGAAGTGTGGATGTGGCTTAGGTTTCAATCAAAGAGAAGTCAAATCGACATCTGCATTCACACTCACGCCCAAAAATATTGTTTTGTTTGATTGTTTTTTTAAAATGAATAGGATGTCTTTCTTCAAACGGAATTTCATGAAGAGAAAACAAAACATGTAGCGCTTCAAATATGGCCGATTCGACAAATGCGACCAGTAGTTGAAAAACTTGCTGCTAATCATCAATTATTAACTGGCCAACGTGTATTAGATTCTTTATTTCCGTATGTAGATATGAAATGACTGAAGTATTACGTGATTTTCTTCTAGTAAAATATTTAATTAGCCATCTTTTAAATGTAATCAATCATAAAAATTATTTTATAGTTAAAAATGTATGTTGAAGGTAAAGAAGTATCAATTGTGGAACGAACAAATTCAGTTATGAATACATCAAATATGCCTGTTGCTGATTGTGAAATTTCGATTTATACAGAGGAGTTTCGATTGTTTGATTATTCTAAAAATCTATTTAATTTTATTTAAAGATTTGACTTTATCGGAATATTTTCGTCATATGGGTGATTATGTTGCTATGATGGCTAATTCAACATCACCTTGGTCTGAAGCTTTACGAAAAAGTTGTGGTCGTTTAGCTGAAACGTCTGCGAGTTGACTTTTTCTTTTGAAAATTCTAAATTATTAACAAGTATTTTTCTTTAGATTCGGCTTATCCAACTCATTTAGACACTCGCTTAGCTTCATTTTATGAACGTGCTGCTCGTGTTCGATGTTTGGACAATCCGGAACGTGAAGGTTCTCTGAGTATTGTCGGAGCGTAAGAATAGATTACAAAAACAAATGTGCCATTTTTATTTTGCTGATCCGGTTACAGTAGCAACATTAAGTATTGCACAAGTATTTTGGGGTTTTTGTACAGATATTAGCGCAATGTAAACATTTTCAATTGGTTAATTGACTTATTTGATATTGTAAATATTCACGTGTTCTTGATGATTATTATGATAAAGATTATTCGAAATTTGTAACATTACATGCTAAAGTATAGATTTGATTCGTTTTTTGTCCATCGGAAAACAAACGATTTCTTTTTAATTTAGTGTAAAGAAATTTTACAAGAAGAAGCAGATCTTTCGGATATTGTACAACTTGTTGGTAGAGCATCATTAGCTCAAACAGATAAAATAACACTTGACGTAGCACGAATAATAATGGATGATTTTATTCAACAAAATGGTTATTCATCATATGATAAGTAAAAATAAATATTTCGCATTATTTATATCAAGATTTATTTCTGTTTTATTTAAAGATATTGTCCATTTTAGAAATGTATTGCAATGATCTGTGATATGATTGCATTTTATGATTTGACTCGAGATGCTGTTGAAACAACAGGTTAATCGGACAAGAACATAACTTTGAATGATATTCGAACAAATCTTGAAGACATTCTTCATCAATTAATCAGTATGAAATTTAAGGTAAATTCTATTGTTATATACTTGGATCAGTTATTTTGATAATTAAAATTAATACCTAGGATTCAACTTAAACTAGTGAAGAAAAAATCAAACGTGATCTTGAAGAACTAAATGAACGTGTGCAAGCAGCATTCCGAGATATGGAAGAAAGTTAATTGTCTTTATCGTACTATTTACTAGCATTCTGTGTTGTTTAATTTCGGCCTTATTATAAGAAACGTTTTTAAATAAAATTTTCAATTTGATTTGTTTTTATGTTTCGACAAATGTAAACAGAATCATATCCTATTTTACAAATATTCTTATTACAGCTGTTCTCCATGCATCTAGCAAAGTTTTTTATGTTATCATTTTTCATTCTCAATTAAGTTTGTGTGTACAAAAGAAAATCTTTTGCTGTTCTATTTTAACCTGTAATATTCTGTTTGCTACACTAGCTTACCTTCGTTTCATCGTTAACTAGGTGTGCTCATTTTTTTCTTTTTCTCAATAGGACGAATATTGATATCAGTGCACCTATTTGCATTCTTTGTTTCTTTTTTGTCGGCGCGACAAAGTTTTCGTTGTAATATCGAAAAGAAAAATATGCGTAGGCTACATAAATTATATTATTATTTACGATTAAGTTTACAAAAAACCAAAAAGAAAACAATCATTTCACTATTTTCATTATGATTATAGCACTTAGTAAACCAACAATTATGCCACAAGCAAAATAATGTCGATAATGTGGATCAACTGGAGCAAGTTCAGCAGATGAATCAACTGGAGCAACTTCAGCAGGTGGAGCAAGTTCAGCAGATGAATCAACTGCAGCAAGTTCAGCAGATGAATCAACTGGAGCAACTTCAGCAGGTGAAGCAACTGGAGCAGGTGGAACAGCAGCCACGTACACGTATCGGCGCTAGAATAGAGTAGGTTAGTCATATTTTCAAAGTTAAACCGATGTATATTACTTACAATATCTGTTTCATAATTTTCATCATCATCCGACTCGGCAATAACATCGATGTCATCAGCCATATAATCATCCGTGCACATCTATAGGAAAAAAGAGAAAATTAAATGAAAAGAAAAGTTGTTGCACGAACCAATTCCAAACAATTATCTTCATAAAGATCATCATTAAAACATTTATGAGCTGATTTAAGAAGAGGTTCCTGTCAAATATTAAGTTCTTTTCCAGAATCAAGTTGCACAATATGTTGTGGTAATTTACACTTCAAATCATTTTGAATTTCTAAATAAGAGAAAAAAACTCGAACCAATTAGAAAATTACAAACAAATAAAAACGAAATTTATCAGACGTACGTAGATTAGCAACAACAACTTCTTGCTGATGTTCTAATTGTGTTTTACCAACAACTAGTTTAATTGGTTCAAGAACAGCTTCATTATTTTCTTCAATAAGTTTATGTGAATATTCGTCACCTTGAAGATGTGTTGAACCTTAAATTAACCATAAAAAAGTTCTTTTTATTAATATAGTTTTATATTAAACTTACCAAGATGAGGCATGCAATTAGTTATTTTCTTGGTATTTTCAATACTAACCATTGATTGTGTTTCAGTTTGAACAACTGATTTAACATGAGGATTATCAGCTTGTGCGGAATATACTTTACCTGAACCTGACAATGGTGTGGTAGTGGAAGTAGTTTTGTTCGACATGGTTAAATATATTTGAATAAATAGAAATACGAAGAAGATCTTTATGGTGGAATATAACGCAAAAGGCAAAAAGTATGATTATATATACGTCGAATTAAACAGACCTCGATCATACTCTTTGGGTGTTTTGTAGGTAACGCCACAGTTAACATTTCTATTGTTAATAACAAAGTATCTTCTATATAATCCGTCCATATAGATACAAGAATAATAATGAGATCTCGTCTAGCTATGCAGAATAATCATAAATGAATATGCACGTAGTAGCAACGTGGTCGACTATAAAAGGAAAACATTCTATGGATAACATGTTTTCAATTTACGGGAGCTAACTTAGGCAGCAGCGGCGTGGTATTTTTTTCCCTTGCGTTCTGCGCTGGACAATGGGGATGTACCTCCCCATGTCCAGCGCAGAACGCAAGAGAAGAAAATACCGCGCCGCTACTGAATTGAAGAACAAAGAAATGAATGTACCTGCTTTGCTTGAACATATTGCATCAGACTAATTTTAATTTTACTTAGTTTGTTTTTATTTGTCTGTCGCATTCAACGTTCGTCTAGATCATCTTTTATAATAAATATAACTATACATAAATAACAAGAAGAAAAGAAAGGAATATATCAACATCGAAAAAATTGCGTGACCTACTTTAAATGTATTAACGTATCGTAATCAGAGATCAGCTAGAATGACTGTGACCATGAAATCAATGTTTCGTTTATAAGTTTGTCTTTGTCAAATGAACAAGAAAAACATTAGATTGTCGATACCATATGCTAGATAAAATATTTCAAAGATATCTACGAATAAGAAAGCGCTGTTTATTGAGAATCGAACAATAGACTGTTTTACACCATTCTCCATTATGTCACTGCTGATGTTCGGCTTCTCTTTATCATCTACTTATCTTTTGTATTGATGTCGAATTGTCGCACGCTATTAAAAGCACATGCATAACAGATAAAGGTAGCATTGCATTCTGAGTAAAAGATATTCTCATATAATACATATCTATATGACATGATAACTTAGGACAATATATTCTTACTACATTAGTACAACGCATGCTGGATAAGTAGAAAGAAGCGTTATTAAAAACAGCAACCTTAGCAGTTAATTTTAGTTTTGCTTAGTGAAACTAATAAATTATTTGGCAGAATTTTAAACAAGGAATTATAGCTTCAATTGACGCGAAGAAAAATCAAGTTGCGCTTAACGAACGAAACTTCACCGCCATCCATATCATTCACAATTCTCATATGTATCGTGGCATGACTTCTTTCCAAAAAAATAAAAAGCTAGTTTTTCGTTATAGGTTAAAGGTATTTTGTGCAAAGTCTGAAATATTACATAATTTTCTTCTGAATATTAGTATAAAATAATTCGACAGGTATCTCGATATTTGAAAATGCTGAATGAGTCATGTAAAGCGATTAATTTGCCTCCTATTACAGATCAATAATCAATGTAGGTCATGACAATATCTTTAGCGAATATTTTAAAATAAGTATCACTGGAGTCATTTTTCCGATACACAGAGTTCTAACTTCTTCTATTTAATTGTGATCATTCACGGAAATTTTAATCACGAATTATCAAATTAATCAATGGAATTCTTTCTTCACGTCTCGATTGAATACTTTTTTCTGCATAATCCACCATGATTCATGTTTTCTTTTATCTTTTACCACGATAGACACATCGAAACTTACTCTATTTTGACCGGTTACAACTTCCCCGAATTAATTTTTAACTGAAAAGTACCGAATGAAATATCATCCACATGGATTCTTGAATTCATTTGATTGATGTATTTATTCATGCAAATTTTTCGGATGAATAACAAGAAAATGTCGCAATAGCTTATCGTCTATTCGAAACAAGAGTCAAGTCTGACTTTTTGGGAGATTCGTCTCGTGTTGTTTTTGACTAATAATTAAGATTAAGTATATCTTCTTTGGTTAGTCAGGATTGGTACCAAGGTTCTACACGATCAGCTAAAAGTAAAATCAGTTCTTCTATTTTACACGAGAAACTTGATCTAAATTTATTATCTGCTTATGATCATCTATTAAGTTGATAAGAAACTGCTTCTTTACTTTAAAAGAAACAAAAAACTTTCAGTTTAGTTTCCTTTAAATCTTTACAAAAAGCGTCTGCTGATTTTGAAGTCTTTCGTCGTTTGTTAAGTTTTCGAACAAGGAGCTTAAAAACTCGTTAGGCACGATAAACAAACATCTAATGTAAACAAACGTGATGTATTATTTATCATGTCTGAAAATTCATTTTTGATTTTCAATGAGCTGTCGATGATTATATAACTTTTCCCGTGCGTCCTGTTCCGTGCAAATGGTAATGGTCTCAATGTACCAATGTAAAAACGAAACCGTAATGTTACTCAGAATCTTGTTGTTCACTACTCACACATAGACGAAATTCGATCAGTTCATGAGCGAAAAAAAGTAAATATCGAGGCAGTTTAAAATTAATACATTTCTACAACAAAAATAGAATCTCTTTTCCACACGATCGACTTTATCGTTTTCATTGATAAAACATAAATGTTTTCTCCTTGATTAAAATATAAGTCATTGCTGGATTTATTCAAAAACAAATTCACATCAAAACAGTAAACTTAAAATAAAAACGTATCTATTATTACATAAAGATCTGCTTTTAAGTCAATTGATGCTTCGTGAATAAAATTAATGGACACTTCCTTTTCTTCCTCTTGATTATAACGATTAATGCATTTGACAACGGTGAGTTATCCAGCATAGCAACTTTGAAAACAATATAAAAATAAAGATCATGACTTTTAATATCCTTGACTAATAATGGTGCGAATCAATCAGTCAATCAATCAAAATATCGTTTATGCATCCTTCTTTGACATGATCTATCGACTAGCTATTTCAAATTAGAAAACCCGTGAGATTTTTTGCTTCAAATGTAGATTCTAAAAAATGCTTCAATTTCTCTTCGGCATATTGGGCATGATCTTAATGAATGACCGCATGCAACACACGCGGTCATGTGGCCACAAGGTATACATGCTAATTGTTTTTCTTCTGTCAGACATATCAAACACGGATTAGATGGTGTTGATTGGTTTCGATCCTCGATAATATTTGTTTGTTCTGTTGTTTTTGTTTCGATTTGCGTACTACTCGCTGGCGATTTCGATATGGATTCAAAAAAAGGTTCGGAAGATGCTGATTCATTTGTTGATGATTCCGATGATGTTGTCATTTCAGTAACTGTAATTTGTGCTGGATTAGGTACCGGTGCTGTTTGTTCGCGTATATGAACTTCTACAAAATAATGCAATAGAATATTAGTATGTGCGTAAAAAAGAAGTAGAACTTACCACTTTGTTCCCGAATTTGTTTCATTTTTATGCTTGGTATCACAATATTCTCTTTTTTACCGTTGATATGTTCGATTTGTTTCTGAAGAATTAAGCAAGCCATGTACAAATCAAGTTGAGATAGAAAATCATCATCTAAAATAGTTACATAGGTAAGATATGAAAGAATATAGTGCTTTGATTAACTCACGTTTTAGTCGTAATTGATCTTCCCAGCATCGTTTTATTATAGATAATTTAAAATTTTGATCTAATAACCGTTGTGAAATTGGTAAATCTAATCGAGCAGCAACAAGTCTCGGTAAAGTACTTTCATCTGATATTAATAATTGTCGACTGTTTGTTGTTGATGGTAGTGATGGTGCATTAGTATTTGGTACATCATTAGGGACACTTCGATCTTTTGATTCGTTGGCTCTTACGCGTTCTAGAAAAGTAAAAAATATATAAAATTTTAACTTTGAATATATAATTTTTCAAACATACCTTGCTGTGCTCGTTTAGATTCTTGAATTTTACGATATAATTCACCGCCACATAACTGTCGAGCATATGCACAATGTGGAAACCAACGAGCATGTTCAATCATTGGATTATCATTTGGACCCCAGTTTTGTAATGACCCATTGCAATAAAAGCAGGTCACAATCGTTTTTGTACCTGTATAGAAGAATCCTGCTCTAACGAAACCATCTACTGGTGGTAAATCGTCACTTGGCCATGTCGCATAGGATTCATGACGTTTTGGTATTTCTGAATAAGTCGGATTACATGAAGCTGTAAATACAATATCACTTGATCGTAATCGACTGAGATTACTTGTTGTTCCTGAACAGATATCTGAAGTATTTACTGTTGAATTTTCATTGACAATAATTATCGATGAAGCTACAGGACGCATTAATTTTGATTTAACATATATACAAAGAGGTGAAAGTGTTTTATGGACATCGCATGGATCATCTGTATGGGGTGTCCATTGTTGACAAATGAGATTACAATATATACAAATGACTCGATCACCAACATTGCAATTAAAAAATCCAGCTTCAATCATTTGCGCACTGGATGGTATAGTACGATGCGGCCAATGAGAAAATGAACGCCTTCGCACTTGTTGGATTAAATCAGTTTCGTGTAGAGTAGTACAGATTGATTCCGAACCCATTAGTTCAATTTTTTGACGTTTCGAAGGGTTTTCAAGTTCACTGGTTGTCGTTGGATTTCGTATAGTAGTTTTAGGAGGAGACGAAGGAGCTGGTATATTCGCCGATGATGATGCCACTATAGAACAGACGAATGGACAATCAGGTCGACGTTGAGAATGAATAGTAAATGGATTCATATCTGATGTCAAATTGAATACTTCAAGTCCGCAATCCTTACAATAAGCTGTATCTCTATCCCCTGTATATTGAAACCCGGCGGCAGACATATCAGATATAGTGTGGACTTTGAATTTCTTTATTGATTGAGTTATTGATTTGAGTTGACTAATTATAGTAGAGTACGATAAAGAATTGTGTTTGTTGTTGTGCGATTTCGGCGACGTGTCCAATGAATTGCCATTATGTGACATACTGGTTAGATGAGCAGTTTCATATTTGACTAAGGAGTTCATTTTTAGATGTCTGATAAAATCTAGAAGAAATAAGATTTATAATTCGATAGCATTTTATTTGAATAATTGCATAACATGTTTCTCATTCAAACGATCCCACCATCTGATATTGTCAGAAGAAGGAAACAAAATTAAGAAACTACTTGATGTTAGCGTAATTTCACGCAATGACTAACGGCAGTACGGACCATTACACGTCTAAAAATTGTGCATTTCATAAAAAAAAGTAATAACCATTCATACGTCACGTGCGGCGAAAATTCCCATAAAAAATTTACATTCTGCTAGATTCCGAACTTAACTTGTCTCTGTGGAGCAGAACGGGTATGTTTTAATTAATTTTTCACTAGTAGTACAATGAGACTGTAAATAGCAAGGAGGAAACAGGAGACTCCAGCCCCTCGGAGTCAGGTGGAGTCAAACGGAGTCAAGTGGCGTCATCCAGAATCACATGGAGTCAGCTGGTTGCATAGAATCACATAGGATCCCAGGGAGTCATACCTTAACACGAGGAGTCACAGTAAGTATCGCAAAATTCCCGCTGATCTCGAGAAAACCATGATAGAAATGAGAAACTGATGCGTTTTTACTTTTTTCTGTCATATGCATCATTATATAAATAGTTATTAGTCTCCTTCATTGTCGGAAATTGCCCAAAAAATTTCTCATAACGGAGCAATATTACTCAGTACCCGGAAGTAGAATTCTCGAAACTGAGCTGTTTATTCTGTAATGGAAATTCAACTTCCGGGTACTGAGTCATACTGTCAAGAGGGAAATGAGAGACTCCATCTTCTTGGAGTCAAGCGGAGTTAGATGGAGTCATGGAGTCTGCTGTTTCTCCTTGGAAAATAGTCGTTTTAAAATTGATTACTCAGACAGTTCTTTTAAAAGTTATGAAAATACTTCCATACAACTAATGATTCGTCACTTGATGTCCACTCGTATGCATTGTATACCACCAACTGACTAATCGATAAGCAAAAGTAATAACGAGTGGGTATTGTTAATGTGAGTGTCGTAATTATTTTTAGCGGAGTGAAAATGATTCATTTCCAACTAAACTTTTCCAAATGATTTCATCGAGTTATTTAGGGAAAAGCCAACTGCATTATACTTATAAACGTATCAAATCAGGTTGGTTCTTTCCATGCGCAGGAATGAAAGAAAGAAGAAAAACACTCATTCGTTATAAGAGGGCGTTTTAAAGTACACCCAATAACAATTAACATACTTGACTACTGGGAGTCTCCCAGTGGGGGTCTCACTATTAAAAAAGCTTAGCAATTAATATTAATGTTGCTTGGTTAAAATAGTAAATAATTTAGCAGAATTTTAAGCAAGGTAATTATAACTTTAATTGACGGAAAGAAAAATTCAGTTGCGCTGAACGAACGAACGTTCACCGCCATCCATATAATTCATAATTATCGCATAGAAAATACAGATATTCGGTTCCACCATAAATCCAAGTTGGTTCGTTTTTATGGATTAATTGTATTTTGTATACAGTCTAAAATATAGTACACGTTTTTCCTAGAATATTCATTCAAAGCAATTTTTGATAATACGACAGATATCTCTATTCCTAAAAGAGTTAAATCAGTTATTTCAAGTTATATTTCATCTCACATTACAGACCGATAATGTTGTAGTAATTCAATAAGTTAGAGTACATTGAATGTAGGGGACGAAAATATCTCTAACGGATATCTAAGAATAATTACCATTCGAATAAACTTCTGATGCACTAAGAACAAATATGAATGTGCTTGTTATTTGACTTTACTTTTATCAGTTAGTTAGCAAATATCAAATCTTAACGTATCAATATTATCGAAATAAACTAACACAAGTCATAGGTATAGACGGAAGTTTACTCATATTGCCAAATTAAGTAGTAAACGTGATTATTTATGGCGTGATATCGTGTTATCTTTTACGCAATAGATTATGACTCATGTATTACACGTTCTCATGAATGAGTAACAAAAGCATGCTGTAATTGCTTCTGTTTACAGATGTTTTTCACCTCTCTTTGCCAACAGTTACTTACCAGCGTTTCAGGATATTTCTGACTACAAATTATTTGCATAGATATTATATGTCTTTACTGAGAAAGTGTTTTTATCTTTGAATACTGAAAAGGAAATTTTTTATTTTCAATACCACGAACAACTAATGGGTTTTGTCTACATTTCAAGTTTATACTGGGGTCACCACAAGCACGTTTTGGGGAACAGTCTATCAAGTTACTACCAATGATAGCACAAAAACATTTGAAAATCCTGCAGCACATACTAAAAACATTTGTATTTAACAGATTCATGTAAAACGAAACATGGGAAACCGAATTGATATTGTAAATTCTGTAATAAAAATGAGCCGTTTTTTACGCTTAATGAAACATTATCCATATTAAAAATCGACTGATTCAAATATGTAATCATCTACAGAAAAAAATATTGAAAACTAAGAAAAATCCATTGATAACAATTCTGACATCAATCACAGCCATCAACTATTTTAGAAGTGAAACATGCCCTGAAGCAACTGTTGGCAAAGAAACCTCAGGAAACTTTAGGTGCACCCAGAGCAAAAGTCGAGCAAAATTTTTTCACTCATTATATTTTTACATGGTTAGATAGAGCTTGATGAGCTGATCACAAATATCACCTTGAAAATATTTTTTGAGTAATTTTTACCCGAAAAAAATTCAGAACACTAAAATGTTTAAAAAAACGACGATTTCAGTTTTTTTAAGGAAAAATCAAGTTTTTCCTTATTTTAAGTAACGATAAACTTTTGAAGCTCTTTCATTTGTATTTAACATTTACGAATTGGGTGAAAATGTGTAGATTTATAACTATTTCATGATTCATATCTAGTCCAATAGGACCCAGTCGATATATGAGCCGCCACAATATCACCGTATTCTTGCAAACCTATCAATTTTTTTTATGAACATTTCTACAACCTTCATACATCACATTCGAACTGATAAGAACAGATAATCAAATTTCATATTTTTCGTTTCGATCAAATTTTGTTCGATTTCTCTTTGAAATTCTTGTCTTTATTTTTTTTCTTTTGTCTATTTCAATCATTTCATTCCGTGAATGGATTTATTTTTGATCTATTTTATTTACGTAATACAAAATCATCACTACAACGTATACATGTATGAGGAAAATACTTTTTGATATGTTCACCGATTTGATCCACCGGATAAAAATATATAGCAGCAAGTTTTGCACAATTATTCGGTCTTGTATATCTTGTAAAATTCGATGTCACTTTTTCTAGTGATTGATAATCGACACGAAGATGAAGATGATTTGGCAAAGCCATTTTCCTATCAAATAAAAATAATTCGACATAATCATGATGAGTGTAAGCAAGATCAAGTCGAGTAAGATTAGGATATTCAATAATTGATAACATTTGATTATCATTATTTGATTTTGCAAGTTGTTTATTATTTTGTGCTTTTAGATTCCTTATTGTTAATTCTTTCATCAAGGGAAATGATTGAGCAATTCGAAGAAAAAATTCATCTTCCAATGGACGTTCATCATATAATGATACTTCAGTAACACCAGTAAATAATCCACCCCGAAAATTATTTGTTATGTTATTGTAAACTTTCCATTTATATGGATATGAATAAATATGACATTGACTATATCCGTTTTCTTGGAAATGATCAATACAAGTAATTATTTCACTATTATGAAAATATTCAAATGTTTTCTCAATGTGTTGATTTAATGCGAAATTTGTTTGATCACAATGCTTAATAGTTGAGCAAATATTAAATGTGAATTTATATAATCGCGGCATATAACGAATAATATCTTTCATCAGTGTATCACCATCAATAAATCTCCCATTACATTCGTCTATAATATTTAAATGAAATTCTTCTAAATTTAACATTCGACGTACAACTGACACAATTGATTTATCAAAATCAATTATCCTCTTACAGCACAAAGAAAAAATTCGTAAGTTTGGTAATAGGTTTTGCTGAAAATGAAAACAAATGAGTTCATTTAAACAAACAAAATATTAATAAAAATAATGAAGATGGATTGAATTTTAAGCATCGTAAATTAGTAAATATGGTCAAAATTTTTGCAAATATAATTGAATAGATAGTTCTCATTGGAAGCGAATCCTTTACATTATTAAAATTGATAAACAGTGATGAAATTTGATTGTTGAATATATCAGTTAAAGAATTTTTACCTAAATAAAAAGTTTTAAAGTTAATGGTAAAAATATTTTTCAAATCTGTTTCTGTTCATTCGAGTAAATATCTAAGATTTTCTATTTAGCAACATTATCATCTATATATATGATGTTTTCTTTTTTTTTAAATTCTTTCATAGATTAGATTCTCTATGATCAATGTCGTGTTCTATCTCATTTATTGACTTGTTTATATTATTCATTTTATTCTAGACTATATTAACTCTATTAATCTTGAAAAATTTCAATCGAATATATTATCAATGTATTTTTTTCTTATATAAATTAAAAAGTTAAATTCTTTGTCTCGTAACGACATTCCTATAAAGAGTATCTTTCATGTAGTAAATAAAAGTGAAATAAAAAAAATGATTTTCTATTGTCAGATGATCTTTAACTGTGAATATCCAATTCTAGAATAAAATTTATCAAAGAAAATCTCTTGCCATCAAATAGAGACATAGCTACTTCGGAGTCGATATGACATAAACTAAGGTTATTTAAATTAGGATAATTTGTAGCATGAAGAATACGTTCCATTGTTGTTCGTTCAAGATAAAGAGCTTTAATTCGGTGCCCAATTTCAGGTAAAATTTCTGAACAAAATCGATCAAGTATCGGATCTGATAATGGAGAGCTAATTTTATTGTCTGGTAAACATTCTAGAAAACATAGATCACGAGTAAAAATTGTATCATGTACAATTCTGTTGAGTCGTTGGTTAAAACCCATTAAAGAATAAAGTACTTCAACATTGTACAATTTTTTAAATATATGGATAAGAATTTCATCACAAATCATCCAACTGTATGAATGAATGTTGCATGTTTGTGTGTACATATCTATTTTCCCAAGAGTATATAAATATATCGTATTCATTGATTCTAGTTGACCGATATCGACAATAAAAACAATGATATTCTTTTCAATTATTTTATTAGACAATGAATGAAGAAATGAAAAATGTAGCATTACTTTTTCTCTTTCTTTATTATTATTATTCAATAGGCTTAACATGATTTACGACAGAAAAATTTTTTTGTTGAAAAGAAAAAAAAGCAACATTTATGAAACCTTATCAAATTTATTTCTAATCGTTTGTTTAATGATTATAATCTATATCGTTGTCGTTTTCGTTTTCGAATTTGTTGATGATTGTTTGAATGGAAATATATTTGGAATAATGCTGAAAAATAGTTCTATTGGCCAAAAAAACTTAATTTTACAAATGAAGATTTATTGAGGCAAATTTATTCAATTGAAGGCAACTATGTTTATAAGGAATTACAGTACCGTTCTCATTACTATTGGACTATTCTAAGTAGATGTTTTGACTAACAGAGAAACAAAGTTATGTGAAACTATTTTATGTCCCTATGCGTCCCGTCTTCATGCTTTGAAGAACATTAATGATTGTCATACTAATTATAGGTTATGTTCATCAAACTAAAAAAATAAAAATTATCTTGTAATATTCGTTATTTAGAATCAGATCTAATTAGTATGAACTGTCTCATGAAAAGAATTTTTCTAGCAACTCCGTACTGAAAACTTGACATAATCCTTACGGTTTAATACCGATTACATCCATTTTCAATGCATGTTTATTCCGTATAAAATTTGTGATGGATACTATGTGAAATCATGGCTGATATCCCAGGCCTATGATAAAAAAATGTTTATACGTCGTTTGATAGTTGAATGAATATAAGTCTGGTGAGTTTATTTGTCTGAATGAATACTTCATTTGATGCAAGTACGTGAATTACTTCTATTATTACATCTATATACACAATATTTATTTTAAAAACAAGACGAGACAGCACGTACAATATATGATTGTCTATAATCAAACTTTTGTACATTGTCCTGGACGATTAGTTTGCTCCAATTGTTGAGCAGAAAAATATTTTCTTGACTCATAATTATATATGAATAAATCAGCAACATCAATAAGAAGATGAACTATTGGTATCGTTAAAAAAATCTATTACCAGAAGTGAAACAGCAGTTTCATTCCAATTAATTATCAATATGACGTATATTGGTTCCCAATCAAAAACAAATCTTGTTATTATGAAAATAATATGTTTCAATAATCGAGCGTCTCGATTGCTAAAAATAGGTGTTTGTGTACTCTCTTCATTAATTGCCTGAACACATCGTGTTGAATGATGGGCATAACGAAAAATGATACTATTATTCGTATTAATTGAACATATTTTTAGTATTATTTTAGCAATAGATAAACCCCTCCGCAGAATAGAAGCCCACTGGACTTCTAATTTGTTTTGGAAGTCGAAAGTTTGGAGGTGGGCTTTTATTGCGAACATCTTTTTTTGTGTTGTAGATAAAATTTCCTTAGTGTATAAGCACGAAAGCACCCAACAATTACTAAATTCAATTTCCCAAGCTGTATGATCAACTTCAGAATACCTGTAAGAGTTTTTGAGGAAATAGACGTTCACTGGCGCTCTTCGAGCTCCATACTATCAACTCAGAAAAATAGAAAAAATTTTACACTATCTTTCACATTGATCTGCCAATGATTATTTCTGTAGAACGCATATTTCAGATCCCATAAATTTTATAATAATCAATGTCGTATCATACCATACTGATTTCTATTTTTGAACTCAATAAATATTCGTATAATTTTAACCGATCACTATTCACCTTTATAAGATGACTCATTGCCCGATAGTTCTGTCAAGATAATGAAAATTAAAATAGTTTCGTTTTTGAACTGCTTATGATCTCATAATAGCATGAAATATAACAGAATTAGTTGTGTGACAATTGAGTTCAGCTCGCAATGAGCTGGAGCTGAGCTGAATTGTCACACACCTAAACAGAATGATATTATTGTCTACCTTGTTCTTCATCTGCTATTTGCGAACAGTTATCTTGAAGGAGTGCGCATACATACGTACTTTTCAGCTCACAAAAGAAATTCATTTTTCTATTGGTAGAAAGCATATAACAAAAGAATCAGGCATATTAACTGGCCTATAATAACACAGCAAGAAACGATGAGCTAATTTTTCCATCTTTTTACGTTATTTACTATGCATTCGTGTGAAACATAGTGGGCTTCTATTCTGTAGAGCGGTTTACTTTATTTCAATACCTAAAAGTCAAACAAATCTTAAAAAAGGATAATCATAAAATACATAAATATATTTAAATTCT
The DNA here is from genome assembly GCA_905331475.1 of Rotaria socialis. Classification (NCBI taxonomy): domain Eukaryota; kingdom Metazoa; phylum Rotifera; class Eurotatoria; order Philodinida; family Philodinidae; genus Rotaria; species Rotaria socialis. The sequence goes on along the minus strand of CAJNYU010004481.1, from coordinate 4,600 downwards.
ATTAATTAACAGTAGGATTCGAAAAGAAGACTGGTATATATACCAATGTTCGAAATATCAATTGAGCACTAACCAAGGGGAAAAAGCGAGACTTCATCTATTTCAAATTTTTTTTTGAAGTATAAGGTAGCACAGGGGAGTACAAGGGGGTATGAGAGGAATACAGTGTTCTAACTCTGTTCGACCAGGCTGAAGTTTTTACCACAAATACTTCTAAGTATCCTCCAGAGGTAAATCAGCTGTTTTCATTTCTGACGTTTCTATCCTGATTGATAAGGTTCTGAAAGCCTGGACGCCGATTCTGACCAGAACCTTTAGGTACTTTTTTTTATAAAAAAAGAAAAAGAAAGTAAGATTTTTGAAAAAGTTCGAAACTACCTCTGATATACAGTCGTAGGCATCTCCAAAAGATTTTCAGCCAATCGGGCCAAGTCTGATAGGGTCGTTCCCTGGCAAGATGAGATCCTATCTAAAACCTTCTTTGAAATTCTTTTTCTTGAACATATGCCTCGTTATTTTATGTGTTCTATCTATGGTAAAAATTTGGATCCGATCGGCCTTACCGTCTTCGAGATCCAGAAATGGTCAAAAAATGGGAAACCGTAGACCCCCTCAGAGACGAACTTTGTTATTTTTCGTCCGATTTCACCCAAATTTTTGGAAGATATTAGTCTAGGATAGGACAGATTATGAGTGAAATGTCTCCCCCAAATTTCCAATAAACTAATAAGTTATAGTCAATTTATTGGTCAAAAACACTTCGTTAGACCTACGACAGTTCCAGCTCGTGAACTGAATTCAAAAGAGCTTATGAGCTGTTCTAAAAGTTCAGTTCAGTTGCAAACAACTGTCCGAACAATTCAGCTCAGATCCGTAGAACTGGTCGAGCAGTTCATCTCATTTCGGAGAACTGATAAAGCCACACTCTATACAAGTACCCATAAGTCCTCATGTTGTTTCCTATTGGGAGTACCGATAGATCTCCAAGACTTATGCTATGGCGGTATCCATAAGCCTTGAAGGCCTCTGAAAGTGCATATCCTGATACTTTTGGGCCGTGTGCCACATGCTGCGCGTATAATTTTCAAATGGGCAGAATTGTTGGATCTTAGTTTGTTAGCTGATGGTCTTCTATGCTTACTATATATTAGTCTTTGGAAGTTGTTTGTTCGCATAATTGTTGTCGATCGTCGCCTGTCTTTCTTCGTTATTCAATGTAGTTATGGACGGGCGCATAGTCGTTTGCTATATGTGGGCTGACACATCATCACGATCGGTGGCCTATCTCTTGTAGTTTAGCTGCGTTTCTGGTGATGATGCAGATTTATGAAAGAATCGCTTGGTTTCGTATTACGTTCAGCTTTCCTTAATCTATTACTCGTTGACGCATCACTTTAATATGTTTTTCAATTGCGTCTAATGTCAGTCAAAAAATCATTTTTTTTGCTCTTTCACAAAACTCAGGAAACTTTTTGTCTACTAAAAATTAGTGTCGTTCACTGAATCCTGATTTTGATCAGGATGTTTCTCCTAATCTTCGAATTAAATTTCTATCTAGAATGAAGGATTCAATGGTAATCATCAAAATATGATTGATCTTTAATTGGACTATAATTAACGCATATTTTTTGATCAGTGCCATCATCAAAATGATGCCACAGATGATATCTGTTCGAGTTTGGAACAATTTGCACTTGCTCTATGCTTTTCTTCATCTGTAAAAACGATTTACTAATGCGATCGCTTTTTATTTTGTTTTGTTTTATAGTATAAAATCTATTTTTTCAATCATCAAATATAATCGTTGTAAAGAAAATAGATTTCATCATAGATCCTAATGAATTTCGATCTATCTCTTGATCATTTTCAATAAATAAGAATACATTGCCTCAAATGATTTATCAATTTATTTTCGATTCACGATTGCTACTCAAACTTTTAAGCAAATGATAGCATCCTAGAGAAATTTCGACCATACTTTATTGGTGAGCTTGGGGATGAAGATATGATCTGCACATCATACTCATAGAAAGTTTCTACGGTATATCAAATAACTGAAATATGTTGGAAAGTTTATATTGATCAATTCGATATGAATGATGATTATCACAAACAGCTTGTTGGCGATTGAGAAAAACAAAGAGAACCTACCTATTATTAACTAGTAAATGATTCTTATTAACAGTAAAAGATGTGAACAACAAGAACTAAAATAGCTCATAAGATTGATATTAGATGGATTAAATGTTTCATGATAAAAATAAACAAATTCACTTAAATAAAATTCGAACTCTACCGAACACCACCTATTTGAATTGAAATGGGTCGAGTCTTCTGTTTTCGCCACTTGACAACGGATTGATAATTCAATTTTCGAATTAAGGTAAGGTAATTAGATACCAAACAATTAAATCAATTGGTTCGATTCTTGACAAAGCTAAACGAAAAATTTTCATACTATCTTCATTTTCTTGGAAAGAATTTTTTTTCTTATATTTTACTATGGGTTTAAGATTCATTTTCATTTGTTAATAATCAAGAATAATGTTTTATTAAATTTATTATTTTAATAAAGAATTTTCAATGAAGTCTATCATTTGATACCATTAGCGCCAAAATCAATAATACGAGAAATACAATTTGATCGAATGTTATAAGGTGATAGAGTTTATTAAATTATTACCAATTGACTGATTATTTTAGTAAGAATATATTATTAAGAGATCAAGGAAAGATTAGAAATAGAATTAATTCAATCAGCATTTATTAAAATATAATAAACAAGAATGAAAAGTAATTGTATGAGTAAATTTGTTTTAGTATATTTTTAAGAGTAAATTTTAGTTAAATTAAAAATAAAAAAACAAACAGATTAAATTGCTTTTTGTTTTTGTTTAATTTAGTCTGGTATAACTTGAGGGTATGGGTGTGAACCTCCCAATCAACACCCACACTCCATAGTTCACTAAGTGATTCAACGTTTCCTTGGCTAGAAAATATCGAAATATCATACTAGCTAGGTAAGCGAAGAGTGTACGAAAGTCAAAATTGATATAGCCTCTTATGTATCGTCTGTTAAATATATGAAAGATGCATTTTCACGACTGTCGAGCGTCGTGCGACACACTGGACAATTACCGTTACTCTGTCTATGAAGCCATTCCTTTAAGCAGGCTTCATGGTAAACGTGACAGCAAAGCGTTATTACTGGTTTCCCATTGCCTGTAAGATCTTCTGTGCAGATTGAGCATTCTCCAAAATAATAGTTATATTTCTTGTCTTGTCTGGCAGCAGACACTGCTTTAGCAAACTCCTTGATTTCGTTGGCAATATTAATTGATCTTCGAGGTGAACGCCCCATATTAAAGACATTTCTCAATCGTGATATCAAGCCATCCTTTCTTAATACGAAATATTCTTTTTGAGACTGTTGATCGATGTCCTCGCTAATCCGTCTCAGAAATGTCTTCCGTCTTGCATACAAACGCTGGTCAATCATTGTATCTTCATCACTTCTATTGTCACCGAATATAATCGTCCTCATGCTTTGTACAGTTTTGACAAAATCTGTATCTTCTTGATTTTTACTTATATAACTTTCTTTTGTCATATTTTGATCTGGGCAATCAGTGAATATGATTGAGGTCCATTTTAATGCACCCTTACCAAACAAAGTGGTAATCATATCAATATAGTGGCGCACCTCCTTAGATATTCTACCATATTTCAGACATATATAAACCTTATTGTAACCGATTGAAGCTTCCGTTAGGACCAGTTTCAATGAGGCTTGGATATCTGCATTCTTAAAACGATTATCTCCCAATCCAATTGTATCTGTATACCCATATTTTGGAATGTCATAGTACGTAGTAAAAAATCTAGTTTCCCCACTTGAACTGTCATTCGTTCCAGCGGGTTGTGATAAATGATGGCGTTGCGTATCATTATTCATTAATATGTTTATTACAGTCGATTTGCCAACACCCGTAGGTCCAACAAATAAAACACGCCGCATTGGACAATAAGGGTTCACCGGTTGAGGTTGAACAGGAACAGTCGGTGGACACGGAAAAGGGTTCACTAATTGAGGTTGAACAGGAACAGTCGGTGGATGCGGAAAAGGGTTCACCGGTTGAGGTCGAACGGGGACAGGTGGTGGGCACGGAGCAAGGACAGTCTCTTGACGCGGACCTGGGGAAATCGATGGCGGAAAGTCACCATTTGTATGCTCTGATTTTAGCTTAAAGCATTCACAGCATTTGTGGTGTAGAAAGGGATGTTGTTTGAAATTTGAACATGCCGACATTTTTCTCTACAATCTAGAAAGAATCGAGATACACGTACCTCTAGTGATATTGTTCAACAAACATATTCGTGATACAAAGTTCTGCTTTGAAATGAACATACTAGATAGATAATTAAATTGATTACTGCAAGAAACAAGTAACGCGACGTAAGCGTCGCAAACTCTCTAGTGAACGGATATTCTTGCCATGATTCCGAATTCTAAAAGCTCTTGAGGGTGTGAGTGTGAATGTAGGGTAGAGGAGATAAAACACCCACCCACGCCCGCACCCACACCCACACCCACACCCAC
>CAJNYU010004479.1:0-12395 GCA_905331475.1 Rotaria socialis | reverse complement strand
GATTATGTCCAGTAACAAGATTTATATCTTCTGTACATAGATTTAATGCTAATCGTTGCAAGCATGGCATCGCACTCAGGATATCAGCTATTTTCATTAAAAGACCAAGATATATGTATAGTATTCATTTGAAAATCTTTCAGATGAACAAGAGGTGAAATATTTGGTGATGTCGATATTCCAAGATATGAAAGCGGGTCACAATTAATATGAAAACGATTAATATGTGGTACAAGTTGAAATATAACTCGAACTAGTTTGCCTATTTTTAAGTTTACTGTCAATTCTTTGATATTCGGATAACAAAACATTTCGTCATATATAGCTCGATTAAAAGTAAAACCAATTGAATCAGAATCGAATGATACGGATTTCAATCGATCCTTATTAGCAGCTAGAATCTTTCCCAGTGATCCCTCTCCATGATTTTCTCGAAGATTGATGAAATCAAGTTTGACAAGATCAGGAAGATCTGTAATTTTGTCAAGAAATAAATCTAACTGTGTATCATCAAAATTAACGAGTGATAATCTATACAGCTGTGGAAATATTAGAGATAGCTTTGCATTATAAAATAGAGAGTCAACTTTGTTCGATGTAGTACTTTCCAATTTTCCATTTAATACCAATGATCGTATTGAAAAACCAATCTGCGGAACAATTTGTGATACAATAAAATCAAATTGTTTATATGTAACATCCGAGATATTCACATGATGACAAATATCTGCTATTGTTGAATTCAGACGAGAATTGAGATTGAAAAATGAATAGAGAACTTCACCACACCGAAGATATTGGGATACGAGTAATATCATTTCATCGGGTAACATTTCGAAAGTTGTAATATCATCCATTAGGAACGATTGATTCCGTAGTGTGCTTACGAAGTAGGTCATCTGCATAATTTACTTGGTTAACGACAGAACACGTTGCCACAATGTTGAATATGATTTGGTATAAAAAAGCTTGTTAGCGCAGCCCCTTCGGGGCTAAAATGTGGAAAGCACATATATCCTTAGGCTTACTAAAATAATTCAAAATAGTTCATCTGAAAGATCTACCCTGATTTCCAAAACCTATAATTAGATCATTGTCTATTTGCTTATGTCTGTAATGGAGTATTAATTGTTAACTCTCGTATATTTAACAGCGGCAGCGACTAGTTTTTATGGTCTGTAATGGGGAGGGGTGTGTGACGGCAGCAACGTCACTGATCTTGTCTTGATGTTTGCTATGTCATGTATGTTTATTTCTCCTCTGTATTGTTTTCTCTTTGTACTTATTGTCTCGCTATTATTTTCAATGTTGGCACTTTTTCGTTTTCGCGTTTGGGCACAGAAAATGACATGATAATTCTTCTTCTTCTTCTCTGACTACTACTTTTCTTCTTTCAACTCGATTGTTTATTACAATCGTTCGAGCTCGTGTCAGCTACTTGCTGGTGGAGTTCTTCTTATTCTCAAATATTTCTGTTCATTGAATAAACAATTGGATCTTCATCCAATCTTCAATACTATTTAATTTTCATTGTTGTCATTCTGCCATAACCAATACTGTGGCACCTGGTATTTTTATTAGTTGCATCGCTGATCCTCATCAAGGCGTTACAAGGGGGAGGCAACCGCAAAAATCTCGCTTTTAAACTTACACTCATCATTTTCTTCGAAAATATGTGTGAATTCCACAAAAAATGTTGCATTACAAAACATGCATGTAAAGAAAAGAAAAATAAACACAATGATTTTCTCTCTGCTTATGTGATGTCCTGCCATAGTTAACGCGACGGTTGTGAGCGTAGAAAACAGAACAAATCTATGCACAAACGATGTGCAGAAAAGTATGAGTGTGGGTGTGTTGATCTTTGCTTCGTTGGCATCTATAACCACATCCACGCCATTTTTAAATTGCATTACTTAATAAATCTCCAAAAAATTCATTTTATTGATAATGCTCGACAAATATTTATATTTAAAAATGTGGACGAATAAACAGACTGGATAATTTAATGGATGTGGGAATAAATGCAGAAAAAAGCAACACCATAACTATAGGCAAAATCTAATAGACTGAATTTGCTAGTGCATAGGAGGAGATGCTCATAATAACAGATTTTGATCAATTATTGACTCAACTAAATTACTTGGTATAACAAATCTTTCAATGTTTTTTCTTTTAATTAAACTATTTTTCGGGATATCTCAAGAAAAATCATCGCACATCGTTGCTATGACCGAGAGAAAATAGATCACCGAATGTATACCTTTCGGGAATCGGATGTGTTGTCTTTTCCAGATATTTACATTGATACGGATAGATTTATCTTATTAGAAAGAATTTCTTCGCATGTACGTTTTATTATTTTTATGAATAGAAAAATAGATACAGTGAAGAGAAGGAAAACATCATGACTTTCACCTATATTGACTTTGAAATCGACGGGAAGTTAGAGAGGAAGTTATAAGGTCTCATACATTTATTTCAATCGAGATTATAGTTAGAACACATACAAGACTTTTATCACCGATCTATATTCAACCAAGTACCTGGTCCAAAGGTAAGCTAGACCAACATAGTCACTGAAAATACCAGAGAGATATTCTATACACTCTAAAAATAAAACATATATCCGCGAACAACTATTTATTCAGTTGTATTTCTCGACTTTTACGGTACAAGCACTACAACGATGTTTCCCCTAGTTATTTTCCACAATTGAGTGATTTGATTGAATTTTCATTAAGAATTGTTATCACCGAGAAAAAAAATGTGGGCACACAATTCAAACAGCAAACATACCACGCTTGCTATGATGCTAGTGTTGGTCATGATTCTCTCTATACTCCGAATTCACCACGTATCTTCCTATACGATAGCGATGAACGATTATGATCTCTATGGCATCAAAATTGCTATGAATGATGGTTTGATGGTCTTCGTCGATAACCTGAATGCAGCCTGGTATACTGTACCAGTATTTCTTAATACTCAGATCATTTGTATCATCCATTTTAATGAGACAACGTGTAATTTTGTCTATAGTGTTGTTGTTCCAATCTCTAATATCAGTTCATTCGTCTATAATTGCATTGATTTACAAGGACGAAATGTTATCGGCTTATTCGAGAGCAACGCAACGTGCTCGTTTTATTTAAGCAATGAAAAAATTGTGTCCAACTATTCAACACAAGACAATTTTATCATTAGTATCAACGGAGACAATACGGCTATCTATGGTTTTGCTGATGATTTCTTATTCTATTACGAATTGAACTCAACATTTCAATTAACTGTATGGCCAAACTCCTTAAACATTTCCCCACGGGCAGCAGATATCGGTGCCAATATCGATTATGCTGTCGTAGTTGGCTACTGTCAATCGGCACCAGCATATGCATCTGATTGTGGCTTCATCGTATCATTAAACAGATCCTTGTCTTTTCCTAATAGTACAAATGCATTTTCTATGATTAATTCCAATCAATTTGCTTACTCCGATCCTCGCATCAATCAATATCTCACGAATAGTCGCGATTATTCGGCACAGACCGTTATGTCGGTGAGTATTTCCTGGCGCACTCGACGTGTATTAATCGGTGTTCAATCATTCAATATGGTTTTGTTATATTCGTTGGATGATCCTAAACGTCCGATTGGCACTCGTCAAAATGGAATTGGTCTGATGGGCTTTGGTAAAACTGTGGCATGGCTAGATGATCAAGGTGAAAAGGCATTGATTCTTGCTAATAGTTATACATATTCTACTTATCAATGGATCTCGTCATTCGTGCATATATATGATATTCAATCGGACGGATTCTCAGACAGCACACAACCCATTTTTATCTATCCTAATAGTCAGCAAATTCTTTTTCGGTGGATGCGACCCCAGTTCATTCGTTTTGTTTGTTCATCAAGTGGTAATTTGGCCATTTTCGATGATTTAGGTATTCCAGCTATTATTTACTCGGCACCATCGGGTACCTATCCGAACACAAATTCAATATATTTTACATCCAATACTGTCCCTTGTATTCGTGGCACCTATCGTAACTATACCGGAATTGAACTGTGTATGCCATGTTCCAATGACACATACGCCTATTCAAATAGTTGTTCACCTTGCACACTATCAGATTCATTTTGTCCATACGGAGCGGTAGAAGAAATTTCTTATTCAACATTCGAATCGATTGAACAAGATCAAGATTATCCTGAGTCACCTGAAAATACTGTCTTTGATGATATATTGATGCAAAACATATTCAGTTTCAATACACAATCCGGCCATTGTGTACTCGTCTCGCCCATAACCTGGGTACTTCTGGTCATTGGATTTGGAGTTATTCTAGCCGGTGGTATATTTATTCACGAGGCCTTCTTTCCTGGCATACACATAACACGCGATGGAACGAAGCAAATACTAAAAAAATTGGACCTCATCGGCGAAGGAGAAGTATTTCAGTTTTTGATTCACATTTTTTTTGTCGATTCAATTAATATAGAGATATATCTAAATATTAGAACTCACTCGAATATCTATGTTGTACGAGGATGTAAATTCCTGTTTCAAATTGGTCTCGGCTGTGTAGTTATAAATGTCAGTTTTCATTTTCACTCAATTTTAACAAGCAGATGTTTATCGAAAAGTAAATTACTTCTGATTATTGAGATTGCTTGTATGATGTGGTGACTATTTAGTTTAACTTGAAATTCATTAACTCATTGGCATAAAGAGAAGTGACTACATTTTTTTTCTCTTTAGCTATGGATTGGTGGCCTTGCATCAGCAGCAGTTATTGTTATAGTCATTTCGGCCTACAGTTTTTCCAATCAATACTTGCACCAATATCCAATTGAACAAGTTACAAGTGACAGTTCATTTGCATGTGATGTCACATTGCGAAATGCAAAATTTAGTACAACAATGCAAATGACATCAAGTTCAAGTAATTCTACTAAACAAAATCAAGTCATCTTNTTACGTTGAACGTTGATCTTATTCAAACAGCATTCATTTGTAATGATTCTCTTATCGTGCAACGCGTTGTTGGTTCTAAACTGACACTATTACCAATATCGGCATGTGAAACAAGTCATAACGATAGTATACTATCGTTGGCAATTGCACTTCCAACACAAGAAGTTGGTATTCAACTCACATTGCCAGGCTCAAGAACTGTTGGCGCTATTCGTTTGGGATTGAGTGGGCCTTCGATGATCAGTACTGATAAAAGGTAAAAGGAATAAATCAATAAAAAGAGATTTTTATATGCATTTCAATTACCTTTTTTAATATTTATTTGAAAAGGTCGACACTCCTGGAACTCAATTTTTCATCGGCTTTTGTTTCTTCATCATCCGATGAAGTCCTTGCACCATCTACTAGCTTCGTCATTGGATTAACTGCAATTGTTAATCAAACAGATCCATTGAATAGTGACGATTGGCCGACTTTCAGTGCCATTTGGTCATCGTCGTTTGATGTCATAACGGATGAACTCTTTACTGTCGAAAATAGATACACTTTCTTTCAACGAACTCAAACCAATATTAGCATTACAATTCAAAAGTCGATATTTTATGTAAACAATAAACAAGAGCCGATTGCTCGGCAAACTGAAATTATATTTCACAATCTTCTTTTTACAATTGTCGTCTTGGAGTTATTCTGTCTGGTGTTTCTAATTAACAAATTATTGATTTTGCCTCTGTATCACAGCATAAGTAGTCTTCTACATTATTTGTTGAAAAAGAATCGAGTTGGCGCGAACGAAAACAAATTGTCCATGGCTATTGTTGAGAAATTCAATCGTCCAATAATTAGAAAATCAATTCCGTCGATAAAACCTCGTCATCGATGTTCGACTATCAGTGTCAGCAGCTCAGCTACTTCTCAGTAGTAACAATTAGTATGAGACAGAATCATTAAAAATGTTGTCTTGTTCCACGTATTTTATGTCATAATTTATTCTTAATAAAACTAATACCTTTTTATCGATATTCATGTTGTGAGAAGCTGCCTTTTCAGATAGTTTTAGAGTTAAATGCTTGCTAAAACATTATATATATTGGATGCCATTCTCGAATCACTGTTACCAGAGATCCAGACCGGTTTTTGTTGGCGTTTATCACTTTAAACTAGGTGCTCTTTGACATGTTCCAATTAGTAATCAATCCTTGGATTATTATTCAGATAATTATACTAAAGTGGTTTCGTGTGGAACACGACGCAAAGATTGTGATACTATCAAGCATGAGTAGCTCACTGGCGTATAACAGATAAATCGTTTTGCTACTCGTGGCAACAACAATACACGTGGTCTGTATTCTGAATTGATTGAATATATGACTTTCGATCACCTAACCTCTCAACCATGAAACATGTTCGTCACGAATAACGATGCTATCGAGTTTCTAATATTTCTACAAGGATTTTTTTGACTCTTCATAAATTTCTGAGATATGCTTCCAGTAAGTTGACATACGTATAGCTATGCCAATTAATTACGTTTAATCATCGAATAAATTCATAATTTCACTTCTTAGTATGTTATTTTCAATCGTTAGCCAAACGCTTGAAAGTGAAAAGGTGGTCGACTGCCAAGCATGAAAAAGCTAGAACTGAAACATTGCATCGTGGTTTTTATGGGTATGCTGAATAGTCAACATAAGCCAGCCAATTATAAAATAAAACAATTACATATTGAAGCTTTATTAGATCAAAAACTGACATCAAGTACCATCCAAATATATGCTAAAAAAAGAATTTGACATTAAATGTAAAAACAAAACGTGAGTTAAAATCGCGTGATAGTAAGTACATGTTACTATTTTTCTCGCTATTTAAAATATCATCCAATGATTTTTCTGTAATTCTAATTGATGATAATCATTGGTATCAAATTGCTAAGTTTCGAAAATTTAATCAGTAATAGCAGATTGATATTATTATGCCACCTCATCGAACGCTTGTGGTTCCTAGATATCAGCCATTCATCATTGTTGATAAACTGACAGCTTATATTGAACATAATGACTTTATTTTACCTTTTATGAATCAAAGAAGAAACATGAAAATTAGTTTTACAAAATAATTTAGTCAAAGAAGATTGAGTGGTGACTTAATTGCTCCTTAAAGATCATCTTACACGTTTTGAGATTCTCTGCATCGCTTCATTAAAGGAAAGCATTTTTTTCTTTAACAAAACGCCATTTTTTGTTTTATTTTTTAAATAAACATAAACTTACTGATATTGTCAACATCTCCTGCTGATCTTCCTTCCTCATCATCTCATCTTTCTTTTCTGCAATCATTTGACTTTTGTCTCTCCTTTGTGAGTATGTGTTGAATGCGAAGTAGTCACGCACTAGAGTTGGGAATTTCAGTAGTGAGGATGAGTTATACTACTCTTTAAGTTTGTCATTACAACAATATTTTGAATCGTTCCAAAAGAGCTCATTAATTTAAAGTATTGAATTTTTAGTAGTAATTTAGAGAGCATCAAAGGAGAGTATCTCACTTGAACTGATAGCTGTCCTGATAATTGCAAAAAAACTAAAGATAGGAAACTCATTTCAATAATGTTTTGAATATCCGAGTAACGGCTCTATTTAGAATAAGAATGGTTATGAATCGAAAAAGCTTTATTCGATGATAACATGTGATGAAAACTAGCTGCTCTCTTTCAGGTGTATGGCGTACTAGTGCCGAATTAGAACAAACATCCCAATCTATAGAGTGCGATCGTCATAAATTTCCAATGTTACTTTGTTGTGACTGATAACTATTTTTTCACTCGCATTCAATTTTCTCTCTAAACGAAATCCATCAAGATTGAACTTTGTAATAGAATGTTTTTTCGGTTAGTAATAAAATAAAATTGGTTGATGAATTATATGAAGTGTTAGTACGCAATACTATTTCAAAACTTTTTCTACAAAATTCTAGCTCGTTAAGTTTTGTCGCTAATGATTTATATTCAGACGTTCTCTTTATTTCCGGTAGAGATAACATTATATTAGATGAAAAATTGATGCTTTACGTCAACATGGGCTGTAAGCTTATCTCGTGCTAATATAATAATTATGTTATTTAGATCCTACATGCTAAATAGAAGCACTGACGTCAAAGTCTTAAACTTTCACGGTTCTCTCGCTATTTTTTTTGTTATTTTTCTCTCCTCGTCCACGTATGCGTTCGGTATACCTGAATGATAATATATGTATGAGTTATTCTATCTAAAGTCTCAAGTAACAAGTGCAAAATATTCTAATAACAGTATGCATGTGTTTATAAGTCAGGATCTTTCATCGATACTTTATTTGAATTAGAAAAAATAAGACTAGCGAACGCCACTATTGTTGTTTAGTTACTTCTATTTCATTACTATTCGATTCATCGAAATATTACAAAGCGATGAAAAATATATTTATTTTGAAGTAGCAAAATCTTCAGCCAAAAGAAGCCTTGGTAAGAGAATTTTTTAAACGAGCTAGTACTAGAATTGCGACTGATACTGACTTAATTATTTATTATATAGAATATACTGTCTCTTTTGTTTCTTTTTCCCAGTGAAAATAAATGATCTTGATGGATAAATTAGATGTAGGAGAAAATCTATAGGAAATCGCAGATTCTAGTTTATTCTGATCTGTCACTCTATTCTTTGATTATTTTGAAAATTTCTGTGAGCTTTATTCAATCCAAAAAAACAGGAAACCGTACAAGAAAACGAAAAAACAAAAAAACATAAATTCAAAAATACCCAACTCATCCCTCATTCTTGCTCCCCATGCTCCTCCTCACAGAACGAGAAAAGATACAATATGCATGACTATGTAGCGAGGAATGGAACGAAGAATAATAGCAGCTCAACTACGTATCATATACTCAAAGAGAAGCGAGAAGTCGCTTACAATTTCACATATGGATAACAATCAAAGTTTGAATAATACAGACAACATTTCAGTAGCTTCCACTGAAATCTCTCTATCGCGTCATGTTCGCTTTTGGATTCTTCTTCTATTTGATATTCCATCCGTAGCTTGTGCATTTTTTGTTCTTTTCTGTATTCTTATCGATCGAAAATTACGCTCTAGCATAAAGAATCATGTTCTCGTTATTATATTGCTTCTTGGCATCGGTGCTCAATTAATCGATGCTCCTTTTTATCTCAATTTTATTGTTCATTCGAGTGTTGTTCCATCGAATCCATCGACGTGTCTATTGTGGGGGTTTGTGAATATTGGTATGTACGATGGAGGAGTCATATTTATGCCCTGGACTGCGTTTGAACGGCACATTATTGTATTTCATGAACATTGTATTTCAACAAGAAAGCGACGCATCATAATACACTATTTCCCAATGCTTTTTTTAATTCTATATATTTTTATTTATTATATTTATGTCATTTATTATTTTCCTTGTGAAAATACTTACGACTACACATTGCCATTCTGCGGTGCGTTACCATGCTGTGATTATGATCCGATCATGAGCATGTCGGACTGGATTGTCAATGTTGCATCACCAACATTTCTCGAAGCATTACTAAGTTTGGCTTTTATTTTTCGAGTCCTATGGCAGAAACATCATTCTCATTTACCAATACAATGGCGCAAGCACCGTAAAATGGCAATTCAGCTCATGTCACTCTATTCCCTTAACATGGCCATCAACGTTCCACTTAGTACTATTAACATAGCTTACTTTTGTGGTTTATCATATGACTAGCGGAGGTACCCGATGAAAAGGGAATATAGTTAAAGTTTTGCATCTTCCACCTGACTTTTCCTGCCGTGCATGACACGCCTTCTGCAGGATTGTTCCCACTGTGGGTGAGCTATCTGCAACAGAACTTTTCCTGCCGTGCGTCATACCTCTTCCACAGGACTTTTCCTATCACCCCTGAAACCTCTTGGACAGGACTTTTACCTGCATGTCTCAGGCATTTTCAAGAGGATTGTTCCCGCTGAGCGTTAGGCGTTTTCCACAGGACTCTTCTCGTCGTACGTGATACCTCTTCCACAGGACTTTTCTCACCGTACCTGCAACCTCTGTTACAAATCTTTCCCCACCGTGCGTGATGTGTCTTTCAGACAGCTTTTCCCGCCGTGCATTAGGCATCTTCAGCAGGACTCTTCTCACCGAGCTCAAGCTGACATATTCGCTCACATCCGCCCTGGACACGATCATTCTCGAATTTGCATTGAACTGCGTCATTTGATTAGAAAGTGAGTAAAAACGCGATCTCTTACGACTTGGATGAAATTTTACGCACGCCTTCCCTCTCACTCCGATCAGCCTGCCGGCTTTCTTTTGCACTCAAGGAATTGACACGAATATTTCCGTGACGCTATCTCTTACGACGACTCAATACATAGCGAACAGACTCATCAGAATCTCGATCCATGTTGGCCGGGATGAAATTCCATCTCACTTGTTGCTTTCTTCATTCGATGGATATGTCCATCTATACAGTTTCTCTTCGTCTTATACATTCTCTTCATTTTTTTCGAGCATTCTAAAATGTCTTGTGCCGAATGGCAAAAGCTCAGGTTTTTATATACTTTTGCTCTCAAGTTATAGAAGAGCAATCATGCGCGCAACTTCTCTGGAAAAGACATTTACTATAGTACATTTAATAATGAGTGGGGCCGGGGGGCGGAGGGCAACTCCCCCTCCCTTTAGGTGAAAATTTGGGGTTGAAAACTACCCTATGATCTTCTCCTGGTCGAAAGGGTATTCTCTGCAAAATTTCATTGCATTTACTCGCACTGTGTCGAAATACATGAAGAACAAACAGACAAACTTTCTTCTTTATATATATAGATAGATGTTACGCACTTACTTGTAGTTTGCAATTTTTTTTGGTAGAATATTGTAAGGTTAGTTAATCACTATCCAATGTAGTCCAATAGACTTCTATTTTTCGTTTGTGAACAAACTAATAAACTGACGTTTATTATGTAAAAGTGACGGGTATTTATTTATACTGATAGGTATGGAATAGAAGGGAAGATGCTGGAAACAGGTAGAGAAGATAGAACTTGTCAAATGACGCATAAAAATCGCGAGAAGAGAAAGGAATATATCAGAAAGAGAACGACAGACGATATGACGTAACACTGACCGATGGATGACAACCAGAAGATGGCGCTACATAACACAATATGTATATTTTATGTGTTGCTTGAATCGTCGGAGAATAAGAAACACTTTAGTGAATATATCGCTTTTTAGTGAAAATCAATAGAAAAAGACATCTATTTATCTATTTATTCTGAAGCAAAACACTGGAACATATCAATAACGTCATTTCATAACGTGAGATGAAAATTCCACTGTGATATGGCTTGGGTGAAATTTCACCCAAGCATCGTCTCTGTGCCTACTTAGGCGCGCTTTGTTCTCATCGTATATTTTACCCCTGTTCACATGGATCTACCCCCTGTTTCCTATCCTTACCGAGAAGCAAAGACAAGATCTGTCTCACTTCTACTTTTCAAGCCTTTGAAGAGTTATGTTCTCCTCTCACTGGAATGATCACTTCTTTTCATACGCTCTTGGCGAAATTTCCTTGGACGACAGATGCGCGTCTTATTGGGAGAATTACTTGGTAGCTTCAACCGATTCTGTTGATGGTAAACTTCTCGTAGAAAAAGCAAATCTGAACGTTCTCAGGACGGCGTGGAATCACGGCGAATTTCCTATTAAAGGTCTAAGACGTTCGAAGAGATTCATCGAATGCACTTCGATCCTAGAGAAAGCAGTATCGTGGCTGACAACAGTCCCCTGCTCGTCATCTATCCCTTTCTACGGCATTGATGAGGTACAGCTCCTGCAAGAGCACCCCGAAACATTTTTGTTTATGAGTCCAAGCTCATAAATGTCCTATTAACTCGACGTAATTGTCTTAATGGGCAATCGTAAATTGTGCAAAATATCTTACTATTCTTGCCTTACGTATTCCTCGTACGTTAATGAAATCAAGTTATCCACTGATTGTTCTTTCCGGTATCTTCTTCTTTCTCCCGCGTGATATGATATGTTCGTGGTCATCTTCTCTTCTTTATGTTACTTAATTTCTTCATATTGTTATTGTTCTTTATTTTTCTTTCTCTACTCTACTAATGATTTTTCTCTTTTCTCTTTTCCTTTTTCATCTTCTCTCCTTTAACATTGTACTGCAAGGATCCATTCGATCACAGTGACAGCAAAATATTAAAAAAATATATCTTTTAAAAACTTATCTCATCAGGAAGAAAGCCAATTAATTCATATAGAAAGGCATCATAATAGTCATTCGACAATTTTATTTGATTTTATTCATTAAATTTTTCAATCATTTTGCTAACTTTTTTACACCACTTATGGCATATATTGAACT
>CAJNYU010004478.1:0-41654 GCA_905331475.1 Rotaria socialis | reverse complement strand
GTCATATAGATCCGATATATATGAGTCTCGTTGTTTTCTTTAGCAACTGAAAATTGTTTAAAATATTGATATAAATTCACTAATCAAAATGGATCCTGGTGGATTCTATGGATTCTGGTGGATTCTATGGATTCTGGTGGATTCTATGGATCCTGGTGGAATCTACGGCTCCTGGTGGATTCTAGAATCCATCATGAGCCACCAGGAGCCGCTTTTTCCCCCTTGCGAAAAGTACATCAAAGTACAAAAGTAGTTCAAACTTAAAGTAGCCAAAGTTACTTCAACTACAAAAGTCTGCCGTTTCCTCCTTGTCATAATCACACAAAAAAATAAAATAAAATAATAACTTTAGACATTCAATCTGAGAATAAAAAGTATTAGGGAAAGCAATTTATCACTATTTTAATATTCATTTTCGTCGAAATCGACGTTGAATATTTCTTCTAATACAAGTAATCGGGTTCATTCAATTTTTTACGATAGAATTTGCACAGCATAACCAAGGCTATGAATACTAGTAATCTAGCAATAAATGAAACAAAATAGCTGCCGCGTTATAGTCATAATCAATGCTTATGTTCATGAAACTGTTTTCACAGATGTGTCTTATATGGCTGTTGGCTATTTTTTGTGCTATTAGAATAATCAAGTAAAGAGTAAGTTGATGGAAAGAAATAGAAAAAAATGAGTAATATTTATGAATTTCGTATAGACAACGAGTAACGAAGCACACACCAGGTTCAGTCCATCTCAATCATGAGGAAAAGTAACAAACGTTAAATAATGTATTCCGCTGATAATTTTTGTTAGCAATTTGTTTACTTTTTAGCTCATAGAACTTATCTCTGGATTGAACCATAAATCCTCTTGCAATGCTCGCACAAGTATTTAGCAAATATTCATTAGTCGAAAGTGTTTTGAATAGCAAGTCAATTGAGATACTTTGATGAAATAGAAAAGAGTAATCTACGATTATTGACATTTGACTGACAAGAAGTAATTAAAATTCGACAGTGAATATTGTCATTGTGAAACATTTATTCAGTTTCGAAGCAAAATTGGCCAGCTGACTAACTTGTATATTACAAAGCGAACTACGCCTTTATACTAGTAAATGCTCAGTTTCTTTATGCTGTAGCATGGAAAAATTGTATGACTGTATCAATTGTATATTTTATGTGAAGTAACTTGAATACATTACGAGCGTTCCCAAAACCCCCAATCCCACTTATCTTAGATTTTTAAAGTCGTATATGAATTGAAATCTTTTATTGATTAATTAGGATTGTGAAAACAAAGGAAATATTTTCGAATGCTGATAGCAATTTTGCTTTATTCTGTTTTCGATCGAACAAATTTTTCAATGTTCAGCAGCTGCATGATTGCACACATTAAAAAATGATTACTGTACGATTACTGCCGAAGGATTTGCATATAAAACATTTGCCGGTTGCATCTGTGGTGCATAAAGTATTGTCGGCGTCACTGCTGAAGCGTATTGAGGTCGACGTCCACTCGTAATCGTAATCATATTAAATATAGTCAAGCATAAGGTAACAAAACAAGTGACGAGATCAACGATCAATATTGTACTCCAAGTGCCATAAAAGCATTGGAAGCTAGACGAATCATCACAAGAAGTCAAAGTAGAAAAAATAATAATGAAACCAATTGCATTGATTATATTGAAAAACAGCTCAAAAAATACCAAAATAAATATGCTTGTTAAAACATAGACTTCATGACGACTCAAATATAAGATCAATATCCCAATAATCAGTAAAAGGAAACCATTAATAAAACCGCCAAAGCTAGGATATAAAAGCGTGTAAATACCCTGTATTTGACTATCACAGTTGTTACCTGATCATCCCATTTACGATAGCACCTACGTCCAATCCAATTGAAAGTAGCCCAAGGAGAACATAGGAACATCCACCAATATTCAATTTTGTTGCTACCGATGGTGGAATTTTAGTTATTAAATGGTTCCATGGATAATTATTCATGTTACTCGAACCGAACATAGGCAACTGTGACATTGTATAAGTTTTAAATACGATCTTGTATTAATCTGTATCTAGAAGTAATAAGCTGATGATTCTTACTAATATATATAATCGAAAGGAGGTTAGAGACATTTTACTCGCATTGAAACAGCCATAGTTGACAAAGAAGAAAAAAAAGTAAGAAGTTCATCTCAACTGTTTTGAGACTTCTAACATCTCAGAAAATATTCCAGATTTGCTCTATCTTGAACGAGATCTACGAGTAGAGTATTGCAAAAGAAAACGATACTACTAGTTTCTAATCAGCGAGAAAGAAAATCTTTCTCACTTGTTGAAGGTGCTTTTTATAATGTAAAATGATACAAATAAGTTTTCGAAACAGAGTCACAGCAAAAACAAAGAAGAAGATACGCGTTCCTTTCTTTATTTAAAGATAACTACTGCAAAGAGAATGTTTATTATTGATAAAAACTCTTAGAAGATGATAAACAGTAACCAGTATATAGAAATGTTTTGTACTGAAACAAAATATGTTGCAAAATAACAAGAAAAAATACTTTAGGAATTGAAGTTCTTGTTGTAATACAGTTCGACTGCATCACAGCATTGATATTTTTGTTCACAATATCAGATAACTATAATAAAATCTCTGTTGGTATGGAAGTTATTCTAATTTATTCAGAGAAAGAAATAAAAAAAAGTCTAAAAACAATAATACTATCGAGTGAAAAATCAAGATGAAATGCTTAGTCATAGATTCCATGTGCGATGTGTTGATGTTTGTTTTATTACATCTATATTTCAACAAGATAGACACAACGAAATATTGAAAATTTACTGGCACTCGAATAAAAATTCACCCAAGTTATGAAAGTAAGATTGATGACTTTGACATTGATAGTCAAGTAAAATTTTTCTGTGTTGAACCATGGCCTCGAATATTGTTATCTTCTGATCAAATTGTTTTCCATAGAAGAAAACAAGAGAGTAGCATATGATGGAATCACAGAAATCCAACTTTTACTAGACCAATATATTTTTGGGTTCGATCATTTATACATCCTGTTCTATCAACAGTATGAAAATATGATTAGAAACTCTTGACCATTATTATTAATATGTCAACCATTTGTAGTCGCTATGGAAAGCGATGCTTTTATTTGCAAATAAGTGAGCGATTAGTTTCGTTACATTATTCATGAAATTAGCTGTGCCAAATGCAGAGTAAATTTTCCTTGGCTGCATCTATGCATTATTAGTTATATTTTTACTTTTTGTTCTTATATAAACTACAGTGGAAGTCTATGAACCATGATTGTACATTGCCAACGATATAAGAAAGACCTGATGGCTACTTCTCATTTGCGAACATGAAGAAAATAGATTTAACTAAATTTACCATTAGAATTTCGTTTAATTTTAAAGTTTGTTATTTCGATTTTTTTCAAAACGACTGAAATTTAATATTGAGTTCGAAAGAAAAATTTCGTTTGATTTACAGTTGACTAGTATTAATTTATTTCAAAAAAAGATTTGAAAAAATTATTTTGACTTAACTAAGTTTACTGCTATTTGTAGAGGGCGTAAGTTTTTGACAATAGAAAGCTTTTCAGTTCTAAAAAATTGCTGCAATTCGCAGAAGACGGCATTTTTAAGAACTGAAGAGAGAGTTCTTGTAAAGAAAATTAGTTCATTTTCTTAGTGACATGTTTTTTTTTAATATAGAGTTCATTGCTTTTAAAAGATTCGATTGAATGCGGAGAACATATAGCTTGTTAATGACGAATATTTATTATCAACACATAGTTCAGTTGATTTCTAGAAATATATGGATATGAAGATCAATAATAATCTAATTCTCTCATGAATAATGAATATATAGTATTACAAAGACGAACAAGAGCAAAAAAATGGGTCTACGTAAGAAGAACCTGAATCAAAGTTAAAATGAGTATTATATAGTCTCTCTTCAGCAGTTAGGAGAAAAACATGATGCACTACTACCTCGAAATGATTTCAATAAATTTCAATCATCACTCAAAGCAAACATAAAAATAAAATCTTGCTTACCAGTCAATGTTGCAACGCACGAGCACTTCTGAACGAAAGACAAAACACAAGTAGTAAATAATGAACTCTTGTGTTGGAAGAGAAATGTCAGTTTTTTTCTTATGATTTTCAATTTCGATCTTTTTTTCTTTTTGGATCAATTAATGATCATAATGCATATGGTATAGAGTTCAATTTGGCTTAGATGATAATTTTTCAAATCAAAGTAGAAATGCATATTGAGTCGTGCTTTTCAATTCTTACTCATGAAATATTAGTGATAAAATGCGAGCAAGGACAAAAAAAATGGATAGAAATAAAGGAAGTTGCGCCAAAGGTAAGATGAATATCATCTAGTTCTATTTCTATTGTTTATTTCTTGACGAATTTTTAGTCATAATAAACGAGCAAAGATCGTCAAAATGACAAAAAAAACAGTTGATATAAAAAATATTCGAATGGAAGTGTAAACAGATCTTGACTATATACCTTTTAAATTGTATGAGGAACCTCAGAGAAATAGATCATGATATTGATAGCAGCATTTTTCTCTACTGAATCTCATCGATTACATTTTAATTAACAAAAAACGAACACAATAGTTTAGCGCGCTCTATATATTACGGCTTATTCAATACAAATAATGAAATTCAATATTTAGCCAACTCTACAAATTGCAGATAGTTACTAGCAAAACTGAAGATATCAATTTTATTAAAATTGTTCTCAATTAGTGTTTAATAAATAAAAAACGAAAATTCTAGGCTTGAAATGTTTTTCGAATTGAAGTTTCACACTAAGAAAAATATTTTAATTTAATTTAAACATTTTAATTTTCGATTTTATGTTCGCAAATGAGAAGATACGAATCTCTTCTGGCAACCATGTGTATTACATTGACAGTAATGCTTTTGAGGAAACTTGTTTTAGTCATAATACTATTCAATCATGAAAATAAGTATCGTGACATAATCTTTTTAATCAAGACTGATGTGAATCGATTCGAGGAATCGTATATAAAAGTTCTACAGTATCTAATAGATTATTGATAAAACACTAGTTTATTATTTTTTATTTCCAAATTATTGTTTAATCACTCGTTATCAATTAATGAAATTTAATAATATCATAGTACTAATATACATATCTATCGTCAATTGTCAAGACAATTTTGAAACTCTTTTAGATGAATATTGGTTAGATCTCACACATTATGGTATTTCTCTTTAAAAAAATACACCATTGCAATAGCGTCTCTATTCGTTCACGGTCTCCATCAAATCCGAAATCTGTTCTCAATTTATAGATAACATGTAAATTTTATCTAGAAGCTTATTCATTTCTCACATCATACCATAATATGTAAGTATTGCACGTCAAAGAATAGTTCATATTCAAAGTACTCAATTAGCTGAAATTAATTTCAGAAGTATTACTACCAACGGAATAAGCACCTAGCAACGTCTGTATAGATGTAACATTGAGTGAAAAAGTACCGATATCCGGTGAATAGTTGCGCTACTTTATGAACCCAGCAACAGAAGCAATGAACATGCCAGCTGAACTTATGAATGCTAGTTATGAGGAATTAAAATATACCTTTCATTAGCGAAGAATATACTTTTAATATTTTCTATGTTTCAACTCTAAAACGATTGTCTTTTTAGGACCGTCATTTTTTCGATAATTTGATATCAAGATGTTAGGTTGTTGCAAAATATTTGATTCTTATGATGAAAACAATGAGAAATATTTACCTATGCTCCGATGGCGATTTTGTAAAATTTGCTAAAAGGTCTGTTCTACCAGTGGATCACATGTCAACTACTGGTTTATTATATGCAACAATGCTCGTAGGATAATATACGTTCTATGGCTAAAACAAAATATTCAGAACGTTTCTTATCGCTGCAGCTTCGAAAATACTTTAATAGTTTTAAGAAATAAATTGTCAACTAAAACAAAGCTTTTCAGATTCTACTTTTTGTGTCAAAATAAATTGTTTAGCATTGAAAAATAATTTAAGTACATTTTATTTTTCAAACAAGATCAAATATATTTCGTATAGCTTTTAAGTTTGGTTTGCAAATGAAAGCAATAATCTGTGGTGCGAAGAAGCCGACGTCTAGTATTGATCTTTTATTTTCTAAAAGCGTATACTCCAAAAAAGGAATAAATATACACATATCTAACATGTAGTGGTATGGCCAAGCGTGTGATAAAATCGACGTGGAATGAAACCTAAGTATGAAGTCAAATTTAATCGTTCAGCTGAATAGTAAACTGATAATTGACCTCTATAAGAAAAATAATTGACTTCATTATGCCATCCGCACAGGTACCGAAATGAACACGGATGATTATTTCTATATATGAATATTGCAATATCAAACAATGGTAATCCGATTGCATTTGAACGAGAGTAAAAGCCGTCGCGTTTATATTCGGCTTCTTGTAATTTTATTTCTTGCAATGAACCATTAAGCTCGACAGAGTTAGGTGCTTCACGAAGTTTCACACGAGATACGGTAAGATTGACTTCTAACTCTGATGTGCGATTGAAATCATGATGATGAAGACCAATTATTGGTGTCTTTGCTAATGATAATACTTCCTTGATATTGATTATATATGCTTTACCATCGAGCCAAACAAACCATTTAGCCAAAGGAAACATTCGGTGTCCAAGCATTTTCAATGATTCTGTTACTTTTGCAGCGATACGAAAGAGGGAGCTACTGTTGCCTAAATCAATCAAATCCCATGGATGCCTCAAGTTGTTTGATTGTCCGCCTACGATAAAAGGTACTTTCAGTGAGTTCAATGATTTTGTATCGAGAAGTGCAACGAAACAAGTGCCTAGTGGTATTGCATCTGTAATAGTCGGTAAAGGATCGTAACAATTCGTAATACACGTAAATACTATAATTTCACACTTGTCATTGCGTTCATATCGTTTTCGAACTTTATCAATTATCGATTGAACAGCAAAACCACATTTTATTGGAGCAAAATTAAAATAATCATCCTTTGGGTACGTTTGATAAAGTTTTTCACGATCACTGAATGAATATTGATCACCAAAAGCGCAATCAAACGGTTTAAGAGAGCATCGTTCTGGTTTATCAGTGGAAATTCGATTAGTGATTGTTTCCGACTGCAGTTGATAAAAAGTGCCATCATTGAAACACTGACGACTGTCGGCCACATAATGTGCAAACGAATGATTTCCATGTAAATGATAGAAATCTTTTGAATTCTTAGAAATTTCTGATTTAGAATGTACTAAGCTGGATAGAACATGTTGAACTGTTTCTGATTGATCCCACCAAGTTGCATCTTCCATGAATTGATAAGAATCGTACTGAATTATATCTTTTACAGATTGTTTTGATGTGTTAAAGCCTAGTACTGAGATAAAATTTGTTAACATTTTCTCGGATTCAATTAAATTTGAAAATATCATATCTTCTGAATCGATTATTAATGATGTTGCATTTGATGTACTATTGATGCAATGTATGAGATGCTTAGTTACAACGTTGGCTTTTTGAAGAGATTTGCTCAATGGAATATTCCAACTGGAAGTAAAATTATGATTTTGTCGTATGTTATCTAAATACTGGTAGGCAATGGTTGCTCGCAATACTCTTCTTTTAAAATAAATTCGAGGGACAGTTAGCATGCCAAATTTTATTATTCGAACAATAGTCGTTGAACATAGTGATTTTTTGTCGAAATTCGCTGTTAGAGGCATTATGTAAATCTGAACGAATCGATCGTTTTCCGAAACGACAGAAAAATCATTCTCTTGAATAAGTTCACATTCGTCGTTCAATCGGGAAATCCGAATGTTGCCTAATTTTCGTGTAGCTATCCATTGAATATATTTCATTATTCCACTACCATCGTGAGTCCACACAGAACTAATTATACGATGATTCGGTAAACAGGTACTTGCTCTAAGTTGTTGTGTATCAATAGTCTGCCATTTGAAACAAAGAGAAATATTGTCTTCTCGAATTGCATCTTGTTTAACATCAGAAGTTAAACGAGAGAAATGGATACGAAAAGTAATGAAGGAACCCAGTAATAGTGCACATAGAAATAGTAGACGTCGGTACGGGTACATTTTAATAGATCGAACCATGTAGAACATTTACAATCGACATCATCTAAGAGTAAAAGAATGCAGTATAACGTTTCAATGGAATAATCTAGAGCACGCATAGCTATTTTCAGCCTCTTAATTCTATCTTGGAAAAAATATTCCTATTGCTTATTGACCAATTATATACGTATATCATCGATTCATGGAAGAGATATAAATTTATGCAATTATCAATGCATATGTTAAAATAAAATAATACGAATTTAGAAATAAAAATATTCAGATGGCTAACGACACAATGGGTTAAATCTCTTAAAATTTCATTAGAAACAAGTCAAATCATGATTTTAAGATTTCTAGTTTGTTAAATTAAAAAATTTGTTACTATCTGACGAGAACTATAAACTTTTCTCATATGTACTGCTATGTAAAACGTACCGATATCTAAAAACAAATCTATGTCATTCATCGTGCCTTCAGATTTCCGTACCAATTCCAAAGGCTAAAATTTACAGAGACTTATTTTTTTATCTTGCATCATTATAGATATTGTACGTTCTATATATCATAATAGTTTGAAAACAATAAATTACCTTGGCAAGTTACAAATACATATTAATTGGCACAGAAAAAAATTAGGAAGCAATAAAGTTCTTAGAAAACGATTTATATTTCTTTTCGAATAATATCCTGAATTTTTGTCTAATCTAAAACTCAACAAGTGCTGAAGAGAACATTATATTTGGTTGGATTCAATGATGTCTTGACTAAGATAGAAATATAAATACAATAAAAAGTGCAACCATTGCCATTGATCGCATCATATTTCGTAAAAATATTACGAATCATAAATTTCTCAATTCATTTGAATTATTTCAAATGCTGTGGGCAAGATTAACACACAAAAAAAAGTGAAAGATCTTTATTAGATATGAATACTTCATTTTTTCGAATACTATAATACGTCAAGATCAATGGATTCTCAAATTTATTTTTGTTTGTCTCAATGTATACGTCTTGTAAAAAATTTTTCTCTTATATCCACCTAAAATAGCTAACTATAACAATAGCTTAACAATAGAACGCGTTCGTAAAAACCTAACTATATATTATACCATACCGTGACGAAAAAAAATAGGCTTCAAATTTTACAAAATGTCTAAAGCCTTTTCGAAGTTACACAAAAGGAATGCAAGAAACTTTTTATAATTTTTGTATCAAACTGTTCTTTGTGTTCTCACCTGCGTTTATTTTAAGACTTTCAAGTAGGCAATGTTAAATGTCCGTAACAATATTCAATGTGTATTGAATATGCTCGAGTATTGCACTCTTCCATTCTGTGTACTCTCGGTCTGATTTTGTCTTTCTATTAAAAAACAAAGAGAAAGTAATAAAAGAAATATAGGAGTAATGAAAATAATAAAAGTGCCAACATTTTAATGTTATTACTACTGCACGCTCATAGAGTAACCATTATACAACACATTAATCTCGAAGACAAAACCCATCTACAGTAAGAAAGAGAAAATAATAAAATGATATTATCATTATTGTTCATGACTGCCAATGTAGAAATTTCGTAGAGCAAAAAAACATCTACTCACCAGTGACTACTATGCAAAACATATTTTGAATAAAAAGAAAAAATTTTCATTTGTAACTCATCTATTCCAGTTTTCACTCAAACATAATGATTAATTTTACGGAGAGAAGTATATACAAGAGAAGTACGTGTACTTATCAAGTAGTTGTATTACATAATATTAATATGACGAAATAAATGATATTCAAACTTCATGATAAATAAAAACAAGCTGGAAATTGATAGAATGATCAATATTGAAATTTTGTCGACTACTATTGACTTTTTCTAACGACAAAAACTGACGGCATAGACCAAATTTTATTTTTCACTCTACTTTAGAGCAAAAACGTTCTGAGCATATTTGACTTGCTCGAATTATGCGCATACGAAAGATAAAACATTGTATTTATTGTCGTAGACGATGATTATTTTCCCTATTCGATTTGAAACTATTATTTACTTCCAAATAAAATTTTTACAAACGATTTTTTTTTCTCTTAACTAAAAGCAAGTAAAACAACATCAGTCGTTAAATAGTAAGGTTGAGGAAGAAGAAAAGAAACACTAAAACGTAAAACTAACGAAATTTGAAAATAAATATCGATGATTGCTCATTGAATTAGAATTTTGTATTGGTTTCTTGAATAAGATGTATTACAATCGAAATCATAGTATTTGTTTTTGCTTTCTTTCATGATTTAATTTGTCAGGCAATCAAACCAAAGGTGCCAGGTAAAAAAATCTTACTATCAACAACAGTATCAATCGATAATAAAATGAAAATGAAAAGAAATCGTTTTTAGTCTAGCGCATTGATCTATAATTTAATTTGAGAAAAATTAAAAAAACCTTTAATATTCAATGTGCATAATTTTATAATCGTTCTGAAGTGAAGTCATTCTTTAAAAATCAAAACTTTCAATTATGCACTCTATAAACGAAAAAATGATGAACTGATCTTTCATAGGTCCTTATTGGTGCGATTTAGACTACAGTATAGTGCTTATTTTTTTAAACTTTCTTGACACACGCACAGTTCAACGACGACTTCAAAATATCAATCTGAAGTTGATCATTCATAGTTAAATGATCCAGTAAGATTGTTGATTAAAAACATATTGAAACAGTGATTGAGCCCTTGTATTACTATGGGTAATTTTTGCTCTGGTCACGATTTTGATCATAGTTGACTGGTAGACAACTCGCGTATACAAAACAAGCGATTGATGCAACATTGCAAGAATGCTTATGCTTTTTTCCAGAATGTGCACAATCGAAAAGGTCGTCTTTGCTTTGCTTATGTAATAGTTCATTTCAATATCTTTTGAAAAACGATGAAATATTACGTATATCTAGTCACTCACCACTTATTTATTTATTTAATCTCTTCTGTGATTATAAAAAAATTAAAATAAACTATACAATTCCTAATGAAGACATAGATACAAAACAAAAATTAGACTTCACTTTTCAAACCATAAATAGGCAAAGCAAACAATTAAAGCGACTATAATTGTTAAAGCAACATAAACAAATGAGCCTGTACCTAAATAAAATAAATGATATTTATAAATATAGAGTAAATGTAAAGAATAAATATTTACCTTTTTTTTCAACTTTTAAATTATCATCTTGATTTTCAGATTTGTGCGTAGATTTTTTAGGTATCATATCGTTCTTTAAAATTGCATTTGATTTAGTTGGAATGCGTGCTCGTATCTCATTCGATTCTCTACTCAACACAAAAGCTTTAGAAATTTATGTTATAAAACAAAATGATACACTTACTCAAACGTATTTTGCTTCGATGACTTTGCCGACGATGAAGCAGCTTTATAATTATGTCGAATAGTCATCGATTCGACATTTTCAAAGTCCTGTAAATAAGGATTTTCTGATGAATATGTCGAACATGATTCTTTCGTCGGGGGGATATTTGAATATTGAATACTGTTTTCGTTGGTTTCAAACTCATCATCTTGTCCTAAAGTAATAAAATAACATAAGATGACCACAAATCGAATTTTACCTACCTTCTGTTGTTTGATTAGTTAATGCTTCGAGCAGTTTACGTTGATAAATTGCACGAGTATGATCTGAAAATGAATGAATATTAATATGAAATCGTCATAAAAATCGTACTTGTAATAGGTCCGACAATAACGCTATGTTGAATTAAGCTTTTTCGAAGTTCAAGATCGTCTAGTTTAGCAACATTAATACCTTGTTCTGTTACTACCTAATCAATAGAAGAAGAAAAAAAGAAAAACAAAATAATGTTTTTTTCTTTCTTACGACGGAATGAAGAAATCGAATGACAGATAATGTATCTTTTGATGTGAATGAACCAAGTTCGTAGCCGATTTCTTTCAATTGATAATGTAACTCAGCTTTGATGGACATGATAGACACGAGTTGTGAAATCAACAAGCCCGTATTACTTTCATTTTATGAATCATTTCAACACTGCAATGATTGTGTCAAAATGATCCAATCGGAATAATGATGAATCATTGGCTGCGTCTACACGATACGCACACATCCATTGTTTGAACGTATATGAGAAGGAAAGGAACGAATGAAAGAAAAAAAAAAGTAAATGGTTAATTCTCTCTATTGATTGAAATATTCTGATCAAAGATGACGCACGATAAAAGTTATAGAAAAAAATAGTGCGATACTGTTCTAATAAAATAAAATAAAATCTTTCAAAGTCTAATCAATTAATTAATCGAAACTATTGATATAAAAGACATGTTGAAAACAAAGAATTTCATTCTAACATGGATATTGCATTACTTAATTACATCTCTTGATAATATTGATTTTCGTGAATGGTGCGAATTAACTTGTAACACTAAAAAAATGTATCGACTTTTGTCAAAACGTTGGTTTAATAGGTTTCACTCTAAATGAACCATGCGCACAAGGTCATAATAATTGGAAACTATTTTCTTGTGCGCGAGCATCTGGTGAATTTGTATGGAGATGCAGAAAATGCAAAAAGTACAAGAACTATTCGACACGGCACATTTTTTCTAATTCGAAACTTGCAATTCTTCAAGTTCTTGATCTGACGTACTTCTGGGTGCAACAAATCGAATCTCATGCATTTTTAAGACGTCATTGTAAGCTTGCAAGCGACTCAACAATAGTTGATTGGAAGAATTTTGCTCGAGATTTGTGTGGCGAGCACTTTTTGAGATATCCGGTGGTCATTGGATGACCGGGGCACATTGTTGAAACTGATGAGAGTGCGTGAACAAGAAGAAAGTACAAACAGGGGCGTCTTGTGTCGAATCAGTGGATCTTTGGCGATATTGACAGAGATACGCGCGAGTGTTTTGCAGTTTTAGTTGATCAACGCGATGCTGCAACACTTCTTCCAATCATTTATCAATATATTCGTGCTGGCACTACGATCTACAGTGATCAATGGACCGCTTACAACGGAATTGCTAATGGACCCGGTCTTCACCGGTACAACCATCCAACAGTCAATCACTCCGTAAATTTCGTTGATCCAACAACTTCAACACATACTCAAAATATTGAGAATTTATGGGTGTGCATGAAGAGAAAAAAGAAAAACCAATTGGGACAACACGTAACTGTTCTCGGAACTCATCTGATTGAGTATATGTGGCGTCAGCTTTTTGGAGATCGCCCATTTGAAAATCTTGTTCGAGCTATTCAAGAAAAATATGTTGTGCAATAGATTGTCTTGTGTTCTCTTTTTTTTCTTAAATAAATTCATATATAATCATACGACATCTTTCATAACAATATTTCAATCGATAGAGAGAACAATCCAATAACATTTTTTTCCTTTCCTCTCACTTCTCATGTACAGTGAAACAATGAGGGTGTGTGTATCGTATAGTAGCACCGAAAGAAAAACACATAGGTCCTACAATGATTCATTGCCTCGACATACCCAAACTTCAATGAATGAAAAAATATAGTTGACTATAGTTGCAGCCATTTTCTCTTGGTGTATATTTTTACTATGAGAATAATTTCATTCGTGTTTTTTTTGACATGTTTGGCATACGCATATTAATTTGAAAATATTCATGGCTAATATCATTATTTCGTAAATCTATGTAGAATGAATATGATTCCAGTTGCATCAGTTACATTTCTAAAATATTTAGCATACTTATGCACTTTATATTGAACAAAGACAACAATCAGTAATCTATGAAGAAAATAGAAGACAAGAAGAAAAGTTTGTTCACAAGCAACAAACAACAATTGTTGAAAATAAAAAGAAATAAATAAAAATTTTTATCATGATTTTTTGAATAAGAAGAATGAAAAGCTTTTCTAGAAGCTTCTCAAACAGATCATAGAATCGTTGAATAATCTCTCTTGTTTATATGTATATTCCAATGTAATCTTATGATTACATTCGCTGAACTTTTGTGGCTTTTCTAGATTTCTTATTCCATTAAATTAAAACAAGAAGTCTAATGTCGATAGAATCAGTCGACACGTTTGAACCATCTTCGTCAACACCGGTTTTTGGTGGTGAAGTATCTCAAACAAAACTTCAACAACAGCAACCAAGTAAAGACGTTGAAGAATCGGAGAAATTAGTAACACCATCTGTTGCTGTTGTTAATGGACAAACTGATTCAACAAAGAATAAAACTAGCGGTAATACAGCAGAATCAGCTCAAGAACATCCTAGAAAAAATGGTACAACAGACGAACATGTTAATGAACAAAATAAATCAGCAACTGTTGATACAATTCCATTAGTTGAATCGCCAAGCGATGATAATCCAGCTGGAGAATTTAATGCAACATCGGGAGCATCTGATTCAGTAGATAAATCAAGTCAAAAAGAATCAACTTCAGTATTAGCAGATGAACAAAAAATTAATGTTGCGCCCCCAGCAGTATCACCAACAAATGATGTATCAGCACCAACTGAACCTGAAACTGCTTTATCAATATCAGTCGATGAAGTTAAAGAGGATGTTTCATCGACAGCAACAACAAATGTTGAACACGCTCCACCAACTGGTCCTTCTGTTGCAACAACATCGGAAGATACTTCTCCTGTAGCAGCTTCAACTGCAGAGACAATTGTTCACGTCGATTCTGCATCATCAGAACCCAAAGTCAGAGTAATAATTAATTAATTAAATTCTTCAATTCTTAATATTATTTTCGACTGAAATAGACTCCTCGTGGTAAAGCTAAATCACCAGTAATATCAACTCCACCAACACGTCAATCAACACGTGCGAGAAAACCTGTTACATCAACTAACAAAGATGAAACAGAAACAACTGAAGATATTACTCCTACAAAGACAAATCAAAAACCACCTACATCAACACGTGGCAAACGCCAAGCAGCTACAACACCAAAGGATACTAAACAAACAACACCAACAGCAGGTAATTGGATGCTTCATTTATTTTAATAAAATTTTCTTTGTTTTATTTTTTGCTTATTTAGGCAGTAGTTCTACTGAAAAAGTTCAAAATAAACCTGAAAAAGAAACAGTTCGATCTGATGTTGAAGATCATGGTGATTCAGCAAAAGATAAAACTAAAACACCGACCCTCCGTAAAGGAACACGAACAACGCCAGTAAGCACGGTACAAAAACGTGAAGCATCACCATCACCATCACCATCACCATCACCAAGTGTCTCGAAAAAGCAAAAAGCAACACCAAAAGGTAGAAAATATACTACAAAAGATGATAACGAAAAAATGGATGTTGTTAATGAAAAAGGAAACAAAGCAGTAACAACAATTGAAACTGAAAATCCTCAAACACCGCCGAAAAAACCACGAACAAGTGCAAATAAAACAACACCAACATCGAAAACACCAGAATCAAATGAAGAATATATGCGAAAATTACGACCACGTAAATGAAAAATAGGCAAAAAAGACAAATCTAAATATATTTGGATTTTCTTTTTCTTCATTTTCTTTTTTTTTTGTATATGTCGATTTCTTTTTTTTCTTTCCTTTTTATTCTTGTGGCGCATCATTTCTTGTCAAAGTCAATTCTCTGACTTTTATCTTGAATTTAGTCAATGGAATTTATTAGTTCTTTTGAACGTACATTTCAAATACTTATGTTAGAAGAAATGCTATCTCCGTGTGTTTAGATGTTCTTCTTTATCTTCTAGTTAGACACATATATGGGTGCTTCTACACGATACACACACCCTCAATTGTTTCACTGTATATGAGAAGTGAGACGAAAGGGAAAAGTGTTATTGGATTGTTCTCTCTATCGATTGAAATATTGTTATGAAAGATGTCGTATGATTATATATGAATTTATTTAAGAAAAAAAAGATAACAGAAGACAATCTATGGCACAACATATTTTTCTGGGTGTGGGTGAGTCTGGATGTAAATGGAGAGAAGAACCCACACCCGCACAGAGAAAAGAGTAAAATCAGAGAGGGACGATATCAATATTGGCACAATAGTCATTATTATACTTCTTTGAAAAATCGTTTATAGAATAACTAAAGGTCAACGATAGTTGTTTGAATTTATTTTTCATGAGGACATTTTCCTTTAATCGTATCGGGTATCGGTTACTTTTACGAGCAGAGGTGCTTTGGGTTTGTGTCCCAACCCTTTCCCATATAATTTTGAATTTTCCTATTGCAATTCGATTTGCCGATGGGGAAAGCTGTTATAATTGTTCTTCCCACTACAACACCGCCACCTAATGGTCGTAATGGACCCGTTACAACAGCAAGATTATGAGTAGGATGATTTGGCAATTCAAAGAAATGCGTTCGACCATCAGTTTTAGGGTAAGAATATGACCCTAAGCAGTTGCTTGAGAGGTCTGTAATTTCCTTGGCTCTCATGCTTGTTGCCAAAAAATGTGTCACGTCTTTTTGCGATTTAATCTGTGGATTCAACTGGCTAAAATCTCTCTTGCGACGATTGTAAATATGATCGCTACCTTCATTTTCTTCTGGGTTTCTAAACATATAAACACCCTAACGATTGACCCTAACAAATCTTTATTGGCCAAATCCACATTCTGCGATGCTGATCTGCGAACTTGGTTTGCTCGGCCGTGTTGTCCGAATGAACTTCCAGCAACCGAGTCCGTGGACGGATGAATTCGAACCGCATTGGCACAATGCAGCGGTGGTCCCGTAATTGGTCTCAATGATTGAGATCTCGAACCAACTGGATTCAGGAAGATGGAGTCTCATGGTGGCGATGCAGATCTTGGAGGATGTCCTTGTGATTGAGATGCTGAACCAGCTGGACTCTGAGGAACTGAACCTCGTAGCGGATAGGGTTCAGTGATTCCGGGATGTCTTATCCATTGATTCCTGTTTGTACCAGTACCGGCACTTTCAACATGCACTATCAAACAAAACAAAAGCACGATCGAAGCATAAAATTTAACATTTTCTACTTCACGATGATTATCGATAAGCCTTTACCTGTTAAATAAATCAATAATAGAGTAATAAAAAGAAAATAGAATGTTCGATTGAAGAACATCATCTTTAGATACGATGATTGAATCGAATCGATAGTGAAAGAATTTGTTTGCACAGTAAGATTCTGCTTTTTGGAGTACTATCTTTTAGTTATTATACAGCTCTATTTATACAGTTACGTTTGCATACTTAAAAAGTCTTCTCATTCGCTATAAATCAAATTAGTAGAGAATGATATGGAATATTTCCAACATAAAATAGAAAAAACAGTATGCCAAAACCATTCAAGCTTGATTGTGTTGACAGACTATCTATTCTGATATGTGGGAAATAACGCATCACAACATGAAGTTTTTTAATGCAATGTTTTTCTTGTTTGGTGGAGAATATCACATGATATTTCCTACCAATTTGATTTATAAAAAATGTTGTCGTTTCCTAGATTTGTTTTCTTCTATCTTATCTATTTTTTATTTTGGTAAGAACGAAGATGACAGTGACATGTACCTCACACAACAGAATAACATTAGGTGATGAACATTCCCATTGTGGTGAATTATTTCCCACATATCAGGATAGATAGCCTGTCTACATTAAAAACGTGTTCCTATTCATAAATAATGAGTGGTGCTATTACTGTATTACTGTGTTAAATGGCATTGTACGTAATAAGATTTCTTCTGTCGTCTCCTTGTACATAGAACAAATATAGTTCTGTATTATTAGAGAAGAGTGTGATAGTATTTCTTCTATCGCTTCATTTTCTCTTTCTTGAGATTGACATACATGCATCAATCAATCAAGAAAGGAAGTATCTTTCAGCAGTGAATGATACACACCAAGATAAAAAGAACAATATCATTTTGTCAGGGAAAATTCCCTTATGTTTAAATATATAAATGTCGCTTTGGTTACACTCATTGATTACATCTCTGTAAGGCAGAAACACATTAAAAATGTATCTTCAATTCCACGTTATTTTTATCATCTATCCCATCTCATAACAATTTATTTATACACAAGACTTTTTTAAAGTACAGTTATCACGATCAACTCTTATATCCGTACCGTATTTAAATAGTGCAGTAGGTGTATATCAACATATTCAGAATAGTTCACATCTATTTGTACCACCATTAGCCGTACTGGATCCCAACCAGACACGTGTCTTTTATAATTATCTGAATAAAAATATATATTACGTCATTCATTAATATTTCATACAAATGAATTACGTACAACAATTTTATAATATCTATCAAATGTACTTAATCGATGTAGTCCACCACAAGAAACATGTGATGTAAAAATGGTACCAACTGAACGCCTTCGAGTTGTATGGAAGCGAAAAAGTGGATTCTCATCGTATTATGAATTAGACACAAGTTGGTAATCGCACACAGCACTTCAATATAAAATTGATGTATAAATTGAATGTACTACAAATCAAACATGTTACGAATTATTAACACATGCCACAGAAACACCTGATATATTGAATGGTTTGGAATTAGAATATAGTGTATAGCCCGAGAAACAAACCCGTAAAGTAGTTACAATCACTGGTCAGCATGTGATGAAAACACACATGTCTTCAGAACCGAAACTATTACCATTATCAATTGCTGAGAACCATGTGCATTATCTACTTGTTGATGATTTGAATCACCTTGTAACTGAAATATTGACAACAATGGAATTAGAAGAAATAACACGATTCAGATTATATTACACACAATGATCAAAAAACATTGACAGAACTGTTGAGACGACGTCTATCGTTAAATATTGAAACATTACATGGCCATACGGAACGACAATGGAATTCAGTCTATTGGAATTCTGATAATATGCGTCCAGATTGAATTGTCCATTTATTAAATGATGAATTAAAACAGTTACAGAATAAAAATAGTCTTACCAATCAAGATTAGTCGTTTACTCAAGAGCAACAAGATCAAAGACATATTGGTCAGAATCTTTCATCTGACAGTTGTGATAATTCAGAAAATGTATCCGGTAGTAATCGATATCAAACTGATCAAGTCAATGATAGTGTTGGTGGTAGCTTTATGGGGATCGGTGATAGTGTATCGTATAACCAAGCAAACGCAAAGATCGATGGCAGTTCTAACTCTGATTCAAATCCTATTAGTAAAGACTGGCGTAATGCGTGCAGTAAGCACCGCGATCGTTCATATGATATCAGTCATAGGTGAAAAGATACACAAGCAGCTAGTAATGATATATCGTCGCATAGCTAAAAAGCGTGGTGTCGTGCAGCAATTCAAGATCGACAAACAGCACATGATGATGCTAAAGCACAAAACGATGCCCCGTCATTTCAAGAATTAATACAGAAAACTTTGGATTTCTCTACATATAATCGTCAATTTATTAAATTTATAGGTGAAAAATTCATTGTTAAACCTGTCAAAGCTTAAAACTTGAATGTAGCTCCATTTCAAGAAAATACACAATTTGTACACAAAAGTATCGTTGTATCACATATGAAAGCGAAATATGAAGTAGCGATTCGGATTCTCCAGTTATCATCAGATGCCATACTAACAAGAGTATCAAAGATCGATAATTATACCAACATGATGGAATCGAAATCTTGAGGGTGTGGGTGTGGGGTGAGGTGTGTGGTGTATGTGTGCGTGTGCGTGTGGGCTCTTCTCTCCGTTCACATCCAAACTCACTCACTTCCTCAAGGTTGATCCTAACGCGTGACAAGCCTATGGGACATCATGAATCATGAGTGCATCAATATAGAAAGATCCTAGCTATTTGTTATTGATTATTGAAAATACAACTATATATATTCTATTCATTTTCTTATCATCATTATTTCTCATACCAACATCACATTCACTGAATCATTCAAATCTCTTATATTACAAAAAGCTGCTAACACAATCCCTTTGAAATTAGCAATGTGCAACACGATATGTACTCAATAAAATTAATCATAAGGTAATTGTTTATGCAATTAGGTTATTTTTGATTTTATGANGCACAACAACTATCTAGACCCCCCCCCCCCCCACCAGACCTGATAAAATGCTGCCAAATGTATTCTTGACAGCAGATATAAAACAAGATGCAAGCTGTTCATAAAATTGAAACCCAATCGCAATCTATCTATTATATTCTTAAGATCAGCTATAATACTAAATTTAGATAGTCATTTTCCTCTGTAAAATTTAGTAATAAATATTGGACATCACCAAAACTAAACAAACCCTCTATTTTATATATTTTCCTATTAATCCATATGACTCTATGTCATAAAATCAAAAATAACCTAATTGCATAAACAATTACCTTATGATTAATTTTATTGAGTACATATCGTGTTGCACATTGCTAATTTCAAAGGGATTGTGTTAGCAGCTTTTATTTTCACAAATCGATTCGGTTAAATCAACACTCTTGATTTTCAAATCGTTATGGAACATTAATTTCTTATTTACTCGGAACTTCAAATTATTACAAACAATAAGTCCCACATCCAAAACGAATAAATTTAATTCGAAATTAATGACGCTACAAAGAAGACCACACGTAGAAAGTCACGAAGCAGTTACATTATGTAATTTTGCTTAAGGGTAATGAGTGCACCGTTATAGTTCCACTTCTAATCATGGAATCAGGGCTACATTGCAAGTCTCTTTTTTGACAATTGAAAGCATCTATCAAAGTTTTCAACATTTCAGTGGGCGATATATCTAACATAAATACATCGTTATGATCATATATTAAGATACTGTTTTCTATGACAGTTAAAGCCACGCCTTGCCGCAAGGCAGCAAATACAATCAATGGAATCCATGCATCGTTTCTTGTATGCAACCATACCTTAATAAATTGGTCGGAAGGAATAGGATTCGCCCAGATCTCGTCAATCTCTTGAAAATATGAGAGTAGTTTCGATAGAATATTTGAGTCTAACTCTTTCAGTACATCAAAGGAAACTAACGCTCTTTTCAACACAACAACTACCAAGCTCTTGTACATATAATCTGTATAATAAATATCTGCGTTCACCAGCGTTATGATGACATTACTCGCCCGTGTCTGTTCCACAATCTTCTCGAGAGCTTTACGTGCACCCCATTTGTCATGTGAATTTTCACTACAAAGTGTCTTCAGAAGAATATCGATCACCACATTGCTCGATGTGTTTTTAGCAATCTTCACAAAAGCATCACACGCATCATCGCGTACATATGAGTCCTTATCATTAAGTGCATTTATGAGACCATTGGCAATTTGGGCAGTCGCCACTTTTTCACCGATTCTACCAAGCGCACCACACACACGGCGTCTCACATCTGAGTTTTCATATCGAAGTGTTACCAGTAGACCATCAATCACTTGATTTGTTGCTGTTTTTTCACCAATTTTCACAATAGCTTCCAACGCGCCCGTACTTACAGAATAGTTTTCATCTCTAACTGCATTCAGAAAACCATCTATCACTTGACTTGTTGTTACCTTTTCACCCATCTTCCCAAGAGCCTCACACGCACAGCGTCTCACATATGAGTCTTCGTCGTGAAGTGCATTTAGTAGACCATTGATCTCGTGTTCCGTCGCTACCTTCTGGCCCATATTTCCAATCGCTTCACACACACGCCATCTGATATCTGACTTTTTATCATGAAGTGCATTCAGGAGAGCATCGATCACCTCACTCGTCGCTGACTCGTCGCCCATATTCCCAATGGCTTCAATTGCACAGCATCTGACACTCAAGTCTTCATCTTGAATCGCATTCAGGAGACTTTCAATCAGCGTATTCGACGTTGCCTTTGCACCGATCTTGGCAAGGGTCTTACATGCACCACTTCTCACAAATGGCTGTTCATCTCGAAGTGCATTCATGAGACCATTGATTAGCTCATTCGTCACTACTTTTCCATCGATTTTCACAAGCGCCTCACATGCATCACTTCTCACAAAGACGTCTTCATCTCCAAGCGTCTTCAAAAGACAAATGATCACGTCACTCGTTTGTGCCTTTACATCCATATTTCCAAGAGCGTTACACGCGCTGCGTCTCACAAATGACTCTTTATCTTGAAGTGCATTCAGAAGACAAATGATCACATCATTGGTCGCTGCTTTTTCACCCATTTTTCCTACGGCCTCACATGCATAACTTTTCACACATGAGTATTCATCTAGAAATGCATGCTGGAGGCCACCGATCACTTCCTTCGTCGCTGCCTTTGTACCCATATTCCCAAGGATCACACACGCAAGCCGTCTGACATCTGAGTCTTTACCTTGAAGCGCATCTAGAAGACTAACAGTACTCACACTCGTCGCTCCCTTTTCTTGCATCTTCTCTAGAGCTTCACATGCAGAACGCCTTACACCTGAATCTTCATCGTGAATTGCATCCATGAGAGTATTGATTACGTGATCTGTCGCTGCTTTTTCGCCCATCTTCGCTAGAGCTTCACAGGCAGAACGTCTCACATATGAATTTATATCGTGAACTGCATTCAGCAGACCATCGATCACCTCACTCGTCGCTGCCCTTTCACCAATGTTTCCGAGGACGTAACAAATGCTACTTCTCACATGTGAGTCTTTATTGTGAAGTGCATCCAGAAGGCCATCGATTAGGTCATTTGTCGCTGACATTTCCTCGATGCTCGAAAGGGCATTACACGCGGTCACTCTCACCCACGATTCGTCATCGTGAATTGCATCCAGGAGAACAAAGATGAACTCATTTGTCGCGCCCTTTTTACACATCTTCACAAGGACCTCATGCGCAATATTACCCACAGAGTAGTCATCATCTCGAACTGCATCCCAGAGACCTTCGATCACTTGATTCGTCGTTTCATGTTTAGTCATCTTCAGGATGGTCTTACGGGCAAGGTCTGTCACATACGAGTCTTCATCGAGATATGCATGGAGGAGACCACCGATCACTTCTTTCGTCACTGCTTCTACATCCATATTATAAAGGGTCTGACACGCGCGACGTCTCACATCTCGGTCATCATCTTTCAGTGCATTTAGGATTTCATGGATCATTTCATTCGTCACTGCCTCTTTACCCAAATTTGCTAGTGTGTCACGCACACAACGTCTCACATATGAGTCTTCGTCATGAAATATCTTCCGGAGACTGTTTATCACGTGATCTGTCGCTGCCTTTCCACCCATTTTTCCAAGGGCCTGACACGCGATGCGTCTCACATATGAGTCTTCATGATGCAGTGCCTTCCGAAGACCATCAATGATCTCATTTGTCGCTGCCTTTCCACCAATTTTTCCAAGGGCCTCACACGCGTTGGATCTCACATATGAGACTTCATCATGCAGTGCCTTCCGAAGACCATCAATGATCTCATTTGTCGCTGCCTTTCCACCCATTTTTCCAAGGGCCTCACATGCGTTGCATCTCACAGACGACTGTTCAGCTTGCAGTGCATTGAGAAGAGCATTGAACACCTGATTCGTCGCTGCCTTTCCACCCATTTTCCCAATAACTTCACATGCACGGCATCTGACATTCGAGTCTTCATCGTAAAGTGCATTGCAGAGACCATCAATGGCCACCTTCGTTGGTATCTGATCAGCCATCTTTACAAGTGCGTTAATGGCCTGCTTTGTCACATTGTCATCTTTGTCACGAAGTGCATTCAAAAGACCATGAACCACTTCATCTGTCGCTGCCTTTTCACTCATTCTCACAAAAACTTCACACGCGCTGCCTCTCACATATTTGTCTTCATCTACAAGTGCTTTCAAAATTGCGGAAATCAATTTTGGAATGGGGTTCGATATTTCTAACTTTAGTATAAATTGAATGACTATCCGTCTCGCTGGTATGTCTTGAGTTTGCAATAGTTGGATGAGTTTGTTTTGGATAAGAGATGCATTTACTAATGAGTCAGCACGTTGGAAGGACTCCAGTAAATTATCTGTGACGCCTAATTTCTTGACGGTGATGCATATATTCAACCACTGCGATATAAATTTCAAGAAGGCTGCACGTTCTGTATCGACTGTTTGTGATATGCCTTCATTAAGGCATTCAATGATAAGTTTGACATGCGCTATGCCGACCAGATCCAAGGGCTCGCCCTGGATGGTTGTCCAGAATAGATTTTTACATGATTTATAGTGTGATGTGGCAATTAGACCCGCTGCAAAAACAAATACTAGGCGGAAACGTTGTTGATACTTATTATTGTTGATGTAATTAATTGCTTCGTGTTTATCCGGGCTGTTGAGAAGCCTAAGTAAGTGGCGTGCTGCAAAGTGTTCTTGAAAACTGAGATGAACAAAGTAGTGCTGCTTTTTTGTTTCATTCTGGTTCGGAATAGGGCTATCATCGTAGGATTTGAAAATGCCCATGTTTAAAAGCTGTGGATGTTCGGATAAGTAGCATTCAGTTTCAGCTTCTGTCTGCATAAGCAGCTTTGGTGGTAACATTATGTTGTTGTTCTCCATTGCTTTGAAAGCTAAGTGTTCTAAAAATCTCAACTCATTATAACACTGTTTATAAACCACTAACTTTGTCATCGCTGTATGGTTAATATGTTGCCTTGTTAAATGCCTTCGACATAGCCATTCTATTATTTCATCATAGAGTGCTGTAATTGTCAAAGTATCTGTTTCTATCCAGTCGTTATTGCTCCAAAGACTACATATCAATTCTAGATTGACAGGAATATGAGCAACGCCCCAAATGCTAGGATTTGACCTCAGAAAGTTTAAAAGTTTGAGCTTTTTTGATGAAGAATGTGACGCGTCATCTTTAATTTGACCGAAGAACTGCTCGATATACTTGGGAATATTGTCATTTGTGAATCCTATTATTTCCATTTTCACATCATATGATAAATCAATAGCGTAAGGACGAGATGTTAATATATGATGTTGTGTCTCACGTATATTGTCGAACACACGTTTTAGTTGCTCTGGAATACTTTGTGAAAATTCATCGTAACCGTCTAATATCCATAGAAATTTTCTTTTATCGTACTGTTGTTTGAAAAGTCGTCTAGCATCCTCTGACAATGGATCTTGTTGAAAATATTCCATTTCAGCAAGATCAACTGGTGTATATCTCTTATTCAACGGGTAGTTGGTATCTGCTAATCGTCGTAAGTGAATCAAAATCACTAGATCATATTCGGACCAAAGTTGACTTTTCGCCCATAGATAAGTAACGTATAGACAGAATGTCGATTTTCCAATTCCAGCTCTTCCAAGTACAAGTACTTTTTTTATTTCATTATTGCATTTCTGGAAAATGTCTTCCACATGGATTGAAATCTTCACGCCATGAATTTCTTCATATGTGCCGAGAATCTTATCAAGGTTGTATTTTGAAGTAGAATTCTGCTCATTTTCTTGTTCTTGCTTGTTTTGACGTTGCTGTTTTAAGTTCTTTTCTTTTTCTTGCTGCTCTTTAGCTTCTACCATTGCCAAATTAATGTAGCTCTGCTCGAGTGGGAAAAATATTTCTTCGTTCACAATACGTTTAATTCGATTTTGTTCTAGATATTTTTGTCTCACTGATTTCAACAATTTTACGAATGTTGCGTTTGATTCTGCTGGAGGAGCTGAAGATTGTTTTTTTATTCTATCAATAAGTTCTCTTACTTTCGTATTGATATTTTCTTCAGAAATGTTAGAGAAGTCTACCGTTAGTATAGAGCCAGTAATCAAGTCTAACCATTTCGATGGTGATGGTTTCCATACTTTTCTATTGCTAACCATACATGGGATAATCGGTTTGTGAAGTTTTTGTGCATGTTGTAATTCAAGCTTGCAGTTCACAGAATCCTCATACTCTTGTGTCATAAAACAGCAAACAAATGCAGCATCGTTCACTGCTTTAGCCATACTAAGTATCATAGAACAGAGCTAAAGTATTGAAACGAAGAACTTCTATATAATAATCTATACCTGTCATACATGTTGTCATCCATGTCTCTCTCATCGAACCACACTGGGACATTTTCGGTTATCAGAGCATTGTAAACTATTTTGACAATATTTTTACTTTTATGATTGTATGAGAGCATAACATGCTGACCCTCGTCGAACTCCATGCACCGGTTAACTACAGATCCACAAGATTGGTATTCAATATTGATTAATTTCTAAAAGTTTTTTGAAACAAATATTAGAATAAGCATATTATCGATTACAGGGAGAACTCTTTATTTATACGTAGGAGTTGGTAAAACTAGCGAAAGAGTTGAATGACTTGTTCATATTCCTCATCTTTCTAAATTTATTGTTATTTTACTGGATTTACAGTTGCAGACTAGAATCTGATTAAAAAATGGAAAGATGTTGTCTTAATCTGATATACTTTCTCATGAGCGCGGTTGTGATATATTAGCTGAGTTCTGAACTTTTAATTAAAAACACAAATTTTCCAACATATTCTGCGCTGAAAAGGATTGAAATACTGATCTTCCATCTGTGATGTTTGATATTAACTTGGCCCTCTGACATCTAAAAAAGCATCTTGCTTTTCAAATGAATTTGTTCTAGTAATTTTAGTATGCTAAGGCTTTACGACGAGTTGACTTTTCATGGAAGAATGCATAGTTGTATCGTTCACCAGGAAAGTTCTTGAAAATCGATATAGCACTAAAATGTTTCACATTCTGCAAAAACAAAATCAAGGTATATGTAATTTACACTATTATTTTTACTTATTTCGCGCACCATATAAATGATAGATAAAGGAATATACGAAGATAAAAAAGATTCCAATTTTCATACGACATATCTCTTTATCCATGTGGCTGTGGTTCTATCATAGTAGCGTGGCTTCGGAGTAGTGTTGTCTATAAAATTCAGCTTACCTGCACTTACGACAAAGTCTATGAAGGGTCAATCCTCTCTAATTGTATTTGCTGATACTG
This sequence comes from Rotaria socialis, assembly GCA_905331475.1. Classification (NCBI taxonomy): domain Eukaryota; kingdom Metazoa; phylum Rotifera; class Eurotatoria; order Philodinida; family Philodinidae; genus Rotaria; species Rotaria socialis. The sequence continues at coordinate 14,515 of CAJNYU010004478.1, read as the reverse complement.
TGTCTTACAAACAAACAAGGTAATAAAAAGTACTGTGAGTGTGATTTTTCAACTTGAAGGTCTTCTGATGCCAGTGTATCATAGTGATGTTCATCTGTAGTTCATTTATACTTATATGCCGTCACTCCGTCATCCTCAAGTCTACCCACACTGTGTTGGCGAACATTTATGACGGTTTCACTTGAAGCTTTACTTGAGCCAAGCATTTTACAGAACAAAATCAAATTAATGCTTGGGATCTGAAATTTTACTTATACACAGATTTATCAGATATGTCAAATTTCTAGTCGAACTTCCTTATTTTGAGTTTTTTTCAGAAAATCTGACCTCCAGTAAAATAGTCATAGTTTTTCTTCAGCAGGCAAAGGGCTCAAATATTTTCAAGTTTTTATAATCGAACTATAATCTATCGAATTAAGTATGAACACATGTAAAAAAATCAGCAATTTTAATAGATTTTTCATCACCATAAGCACTTAAAATCCATTAAAAAGTTACACCAATTATAATTAATTGATTCGAAAAATAATCAGTTAAAAAGTTTGCTGGCGCAGCTTCTGTAGGACCTTTACTTATCCTTGAGACTTATTCAGTTAAGTGAAAAATATATCGTGAAAATTTATTTTATTTTCTAAGATGTGTAATTATCGCAGTATAGCTCTATCTTCTTATATCTGTAATCAGAGGCTAGTATTTTTGCTGGTGTGTGTTATGGTGTTACATGTCAGTAGATATGGTTCGTAATGGTAAGCTCCTAGTTACTAATATGTGTAATGAATAGGCGTTGTTTTTCCATTTTTAACGGTCTGCTATACAACCAACATAATGAATTAAAAGTCTAAAATATTTTAAATAGTTTGTTTCTATTCTAATCAATTTTTTATACTATTTCGCGGATTCAAATGAAACAGTTTAAATGAAATTTTTAACTTATAACTAAATTTGGATCACTTTTCTCTATGACAGGCCTACAGATTGGCAACATGAGTAATTTTTAAAAAAGTTGGTGCAAATTTAGAGTTTTGTGTTCGAATCTAGAGTGAAGCACTAATTTTCAGTATTTGTGACTAAAATGAATTCAAAACTAATAGCCGATTGTAGATAATTATATGATGGGAAGGAGCTATAATCAATTAAGAAGTCAGCACAGATTAAGATTTATTAAAATATAAGAGTAAATTAGAGCTATTCGGAATTTTACAATACTAATAGTCATTTAAAACGTTAAAAATCACGATCAAAATGTTGTTACACGTTAAAAGAAATTAGGGGTAAAAATCAGATCAAAATCAGACACTTTTTAATCGATTTTTATCTGCTTTTATGACTAATTTTGTTTTTTAGATGGGTTTCATAGATCCGTGCAAAATTGTATTTGAATTTTGAAAATTTTTTTTACATAGGATCGAAGGAATGAAAACTGAGCGAATTACTTACACATATTCCCTCGTGAGAGACACTATACTGAATTTATGTCTACCAGCACATTTTATAAGTGTTCTCTTTTTCTATCGACTGTGTAGCTATGCGACAGTTGTTTCAATCTACACCAATCCATTTTCTCTTTGTCGTTCTTTTGTGCAGATAAACACTCTCTTGGAATGTTTACATTTGATTTCCTTGTATTGCGGCAGTGCAAACTGTACAGATGTTGGCCAACGACACAGAATACCATAACCTAGGTGAATGAATCCGATTTTATGCTGGAGCCATGAAAGTCATGGCTGTGTGAGTGTGGACGTGAGTGTAAAAGTTGTATTTTTTTCGAACCTCAAACACACATATGCACATCCACACCCAACACAAGTGCTCAGAAAGTTAACAGAGGTAAGAAAGCGAATCGGGACACGAAATACTCGAATCTGGTGCTAACTGTACCTATGTATCAGATGCTATCGGTATTCACATCCGTGTCTCATACCATTACCAACGCTCACAGTCACATTCATACTCTCTGAAATCAGCTCGAATACAATACGGCAGTGAACAACTAGCTCAAACAACTTGTGTGTTTTTCTTTTCAGTGACATAAAATCAAACGAAAGATCGAACCAATCTCTAACAGAAATGGGAGATGTTAATATACGTAAGATTTCTTTTTTGTCTGCAGTTATGTAAACAATGCAGTGAAATGAGGTACTCAGCGCAAAACGCACGTGAATGCAATTCTTTTCAAAGTGTATTATAGTAGAAAATGATTTTATGCCAACTGTAAAACAGTATTCGAAAGTGAACACAGAAAGAAACATAAGAATTTCGATTTTTCAATGGCATTGAGAATTGTGTTTCTCTTTCATTCTTTGGCAAACTGCTGCACAGAAAAAGTAACTAAACGATGTTAAGTCCTCGCGGACATTTATTTGTTATCTTCATATTAATTGACTTTCGCTTTCAATCGATGGCCTACCTAGAAAACTATTCTCGTATGTGTGCGATATTAGGCGATCGACGAAGTGATGAAGACGAAAGTAGTCATATAAACCTTAAACTACAAAGAATACGCGCCTTATGCGGTGCTATCCATTCATCTCAATGACAATTGAACAGCGAAGAACTTGAATTGTTGCCCGATTTTGGCTTGACTCGTATTGATTTTGGTAAACTCAAACGAATAAAATCTGAAAGAAAATGGCATTGTTTCAACTACCTGTATTTTTGTAGATGAGGATGTAAATGATCTATTGCAACGGTTTCTCCGAGCTTCTTCGTTTGTAAGTTATATTGCCCTAACATCGCAAAAACCAAGCTCATGTCCATCAATCAGCATTGTTATTAATGTAAATGGTTTACTCCAACTCTCATGTAGTACCATTTTTCATAATGTACTCTATCTGCCTACAGAAGTTTACCATTTTCTAAAGCTTACAGTTTTTCATTGCAGTTGATTTAAATAATGTTAAACTTAGTTATCGCATATTCACAATTATCGGTTTCAAGCATTGAAAATCAATAGATTTTCATTGATTAAAAACTACGCTCTACCAAAATTTAAGTACTTAAAACCTCGATGCGATGGAAACAAATTTAATTCACATGCAGAGTGCTTGTACCCTGAACGTACAGCAGGAATTTGATCGCTAGATCTCGAAAAATATTTTGTTTCTCTTGAGCAAAGTGATCGTATCTTTTTGTTGACGAATTCCCAAAAAGCTAGCGATCATTTCTTTAGTCCAACTAATTTTTGTAAGAATCCTCTGATCGATCACTTAAGTCATTGAAATTCTTGTTCTTGTCTAACCTTGGTGGCCTGTGATACTCATAATTTCGGATTGTTCTAAATCATATTCATTTGTTCGCACTTACTGACTGTTTTTCTATAATATTCAAATAACCTTCTAGAATAAGAAAAATCATATAGAATTTAGGTATCGATAACAGTGAACAGAATGTCGTTGGTATCAGACAAGCTACATGAATTTTTTAGATTTATTTGACTTCGATACTATCCAGTTAATTCGAAAATAAAAGATGCGCTTAGTGGTATTGTTTAAATAGCCACCTAGCTGAGAAAAAAAAATGTTTTCATATATGAGGTTATTCAATACAATCAGAAATCTTCTGTCATATATGTGACCAGTCGGGTTCTTTACCTATCTATTTTTCTCCTTACAATAATTTGATATATCTATCTATACATATCAAATAGGAAAGGTACATTTTGTTATTGATTCACATTTGTTTAATTATGTAAAAATGCTGAGTTGACTGTTAAAATCTTGTCTTATCAACATAATAATGGATCTCTTTGCTAATGATTACTTGTAATAATGAATCTGACAATTGTTTATGTATCTCAATAATAAATGAATGTGATCAACACGAAAAATGTCTGATACATTATAAAAACGAGTATAGCTGTTTTCAGCAGACTTCCTTTAGTCAAACCACTTCGACAATAGCGATAATCATCTCTATAAAGAATTGAAACGTTCCTAAATAGTTTGGACTATTGCAAGACATTCACTCATATCGAATAATTGCTACGTATGGCGATCCATACCTAGCCATTCGAATGACTCGGAATGAGTTTTTCCCCCTTGCCCTTCCCTCGTTCACGCCCTCACTCATAAACTATCAATGCCTAATGGAGGAAAAGTCATTTCAGATGATTAAAAATAAATCAATTATCAATATATAAGCAATCTGAATCCTAGTATAGATTTCTTGTTTATAATGATATAGAATATCAAATGAGATATGAGACATGACAGTAAAATTCAGGTTGATCTTGCTTTTTTATTAGCAGACTATCTTGAAGATTGGGAGTTGAAATTTTGTGTTTATCCATTTGCTGATCGCGACATCTTTTGAATCTATTTAACTATCAATCATTGTTCATAGATGATTACTTTGCTATGGTTTCAAAGCCGTCCAATTCGAATAACGATGACTCATTGTACATCAGCTATAATTAAGTTAGCCGATATTCATTTTTCTTTGTTTTTTGAACAGTAAGATGCTTGTTTTTCTTGATTAATATTTATACATAAGCAAGAATTATGTCCATTTCGTTTTTTATACGCCATCTAACGTTGCTAAGAGACAGTGCTATCGAAAAATTCTTTATTGGTTCATTTGAACGACGTTAAATCGGATTCAATATAGCTTTGTGGTGGTTGTCAAGAGAATTCATTAAATCATCTAGAAGTATGCTTGATTTTACTAATCTTTCTCGGCGTCAAGTTCGTAACTGGATTAATTTCGTATGTTTAAAATTTTCGTCGATATTCTCATATTGATTCGTAAATATCGTTTTTAGCTCTACTTTATCCTTGTTACTGTTACTTGGATTCTTGTTATATTGGCTGGTATTGTTCAAGCTCAGCGATCGTATCAGCCAAGCACCAATTAATTAATATTCAGTTGTATATACATAATGATGAAATTTTGATTTTAGAAAGCTGCTATTTGTTTTTCTTTTGTTTTTAATGTTTGAATAATAAAAATGAATATTTTCTCTTCATTGTAGATATAACGTTTTTTTTTCCTGTACATGTCAACTCGTCGTAAAAAACGGGCAGAATTACGTGCACTTGAATGTCTTGCTTATTCATCAACTTTGTCGTATCTACGAGCACAAAATGATTATGATAAAGAAGCTAAATGTATAATTGAGCATATTCGACCATTACTAAATATATCATCCCATCGACATCTAGCTGAATTAAAACGTCTTATTAATGATGAAGAACTAGAACGTTTAGTTTCATTGAAACATGTTGGTGAAAGTAATCTGAAACACAAATGGGTAGAATTAGCAGAAAAAGAGGATGAAGATGCTAAATCAAACAATAATTCAACTTCGATCAAAAAGAAATTTAAAGGATCATAATCTATTTAAATGTATATTTTTTGTTGTTATTGACTTTTGTAAATAAAATTTATTGATATATTTAAAAGAAAAGAGGAACGTATCGATACTTGAACTCCTAATAACATTTCATATTAATGCATGAAACAATCTACTTGTTATAGTCAATATTGTAGAGGATTTAAATTAACAGATATATATTTTTCTCGCATAAATAATGAAGCAATTGATATTTACTTTTCTAGATTGAATATAAAAGATCATGTCTAATGATGCAAGTAAAATAAACAATACATCGACTACAAACAAAGCTCGTCCATGGATTCAAACTGGTCGATACGAATTTGAAACTGTATGCCGATCTACGTTATGTCCAAAAGAATGGCTTCAAGTAGAAAAAATCTATGTTTGTGAATATTGTTTAAAAACAACTATACAAGGAACATCAGCGAGGCGACATCATGTATGAAGGAGATTTGGTTTCAAATTCTATGTTGATCTTTTTTTTCTCTTTAGACAAAATGTACACAAACACGTCCTCCAGGTTGTTTGATTTATACACAAAAAGATGTTAGTATTTTTGAAGTATGTGGTTGGAAAGCCAAAACTTATTGTGAAGATTTATGTCTTATCGCTACTTTATTTATTGAAAGTAAAATCGAAATAAAAAATGTTCACCGTTTTCGTTTCTACGTTCTGACGGTTTGTCATAATGATAATCAATATGAATTTGCTGGATTTTTTTCGAAACTTCAATATCAAGAAAGACTCAATGTTTCGTGTTTATTAATTTTACCACCTTATCGTAATCGAGGTTTTGGAAGTTTAATGGTACATATAAGTAAGTCAGGAAAAAACTTAGAGTAGCTTTTCTTATAATGAATTTTGGATAGGTTATGCTCTCAGTCGTTTGGCTAATATTCATACGGGTACACCAGAACGTCCCCTGTCAACACAAGGCTTATTATGTTATAGAAAATATTGGAAATCAAAGATATTTGATTATCTTTTAACGAAAACAAATGAAGAACAAATTGCTATAAATGGTATGTATTTGAATGGCAAAATTTCACTTTGATAAAATCTAAAAATGTCTAGTAGAAATAATTGAGATATCTCTTCTATTTATAGATATTAGTAAAGCAACATCAATTTTCACATGTGATATTATTGAAACATTAGCATCATTAAATATGATTCGAATGTTGGAAAAAGATAAGCTTATTATCTATCGTTCTCAAGTAAGAAAAAAATAATGAATTAATCTTGAAAGTAATTCTTTTCCTAAATATAAATATATATTTTTTTCTAGGAATTATTTGATGAATATAAACAAAAATCGAAAGAAACCGATATTCGTCACGAAATCGTTAATTTCGATTCAAGATGTCTAACAGCCAAATCCATCCCAGCTCCTTTGCCATTTGAACACAAGTGTAAAAGAATAAAATTTGATGATAATGAAACAGTTATGACATTTTTTAACTATTATCCATCGGCATCAATAGAAGGCATAGACTAGTTATTTTCTGATGTATTTTTTGTACTAACTTAGATATTATTATTTTGTATGCATATACGACAATTGTTATTTTTTTTGTCATAGAACAAGATAGAAATTCTTCAACGATTTACCTTAAAGAAAATATTCGCGAACTATTCACATATTTTCTGTTGCAATTATTTGACACTACTAGTATAATTGAGAGTGCTATTAATATTATAAATATTATTTGTGGTGATGCAAGTGCAATGAAAACATCGAAAATCTAGAACTTCTCGTTTCAACTCGTATAAAATGTAGTTAATGAAATAAATCTCTAATTTCTAGGATGAAAAAATTTAAGAATAGTAAAATAGGATTCATATCTCAAAGTATATTTATGATTCAGGGTATTCTCAAAAACTAATCTACCAGGAGTGTAGACTCGTGTCTTAGAAAAAAAAAATCTGCCTGCCGAAATTGATAGTGGCATTAAGAATTATAATGTAAACTGCTGATTTACTCAAAAGACGAGTTTTCCATTTCTATGCCAATAAACAGACTTGTATTTCAGCTTAGAATTTTTTTATTTTGCTTGCCGGTTGTAACACAAAGATATTTAACTGCTAGAAGTGTTGATCTTCTGGAAAAATTATACATTTATAGAAAGACAGAAGCACGCAACGAGTAGATTTATTTTTGGAAAATGTTTGACAGTATTTGTTCTTCTTTTCTCGTTTTATTATTCATTGTCTAGTGATGAACGATAGATGTTAGTTTAAAAAGAAAATCTATTAGACATAATTTTATTAAAACGATCAACTAAGTTAGAACAAAGATGGTCTATTTTTAAAAATCATATGCATGCTCCATAGGAGTATTTTCATTAAGAAAAACTTCCATATATTTGTTAACAGCATCAGGTATATCTTGATTGATCCAACGCGAAGAAGTACTAATTTTTTTTACTCGCAAATCCGAACAATATTTGAGACTTGCATCAGCAAGTTCTTCACATAATGTTGGATCTTGACAGCCCCATAAAAGTAAGACGGGTGCGGTAACTTCAGCTCGTGAAAAATCACTTTGATAACGAAATAAAGCACGAAAATAATTAATTGCAGCCTTTGTTGTTCCTATTTTGATAAAAAGAATAAAATAAAGAAAATCATACAAATTAGTAAATTTGACCTGGTTGAGAGAATGTATATTTATAAACGTCAATATCCTCATCTGTTACATTGTTTCTATTAACTAGTCCAGATCCTTTTCCATGATAAGCTTTTTTAAAAACAGAAAAGTCATCTGCTTGAAATAAAATTTCCGGTACCAATGGTGTTTGACTGAAGAACATGTACCTATGCATATATAAATGCAAATAAGATGAAAAAGTTAAAAACAGAATATAATTCTAACCATGATCGATGTACTTGACTCAATGAGAAGTCATGGCGAAAAGCAACCGGGTGTGGAGAATTCATGATAATCAATTTCTCGACCAAATGAGGATAACTATGTAACAGAAAAACCGTATATGACATAATCAAAGTTCATGAAACCTACAGTAGAGCAGTTGTCCATGCAACAAAGCCACCTGAATCATGACCAACCAAAATACACGATTCATAGCCTTAAGAGAAAAAATTAAAATTAAAAAAGCAAATTTCCTAATGAGAAAATTTTAATTTAACCAAGTTGTTCAATAACATCGGCCACATCGCCAGCTAATGCTTCAACTCGATAATCAAAAACAAAAGGTACTTTCGAACTAACACCGTAGCCACGTTGATCAATAGCAACAACACGATAATCCTTTGAAAAATATTTCATTTGATATCGCCATGTATACCAACATTCAGGAAAGCCATGAATAAATAAAATCATTGGTTGGTTTGGTACGCCTTTTGATACATAATGAAGGGATACACCCGAAGACTAAAAATTATAGATAGAAAATTGAATCTTTACATTTGAAACAAAGAAAACAATACTTTTAATTTGATCATTTCATGAGTTCCATAAATTGGATCTAATGCTTTTGTTGGCGGTGTTGGTCGATCTATTCGATCGAAAAATCGTTTGTGACCAACACGAATATATTGCAAGAAACTTAATACACTGCCAAGGATACCGTATATAAACGATAGACATGCTATGCCAACAATCGAATAAGCTACAAAACTAGTTGGCGTCACTGCAGTTTCAATAAAATCAGACGACATTGTAAGAAAAAGAAAATGCAGAATAGATCGATGAGCGTTGCTATTCTCACGCTTATTTTGCTTGTATCGAATGCAGAAATGAGACAAGTAAAATCACGCTTTTTCGGTCTATGGGTAGAAAAAAGAATAGCGAACGAAGACAGCCATGCTCACAAAATCAATCATGCAAAACCACTGGATGAGTTTGTATTTCAATTAAAACTCAAATGTGATGTAATTCATGTGCATCGGGAAAAAAATCGTATCACATCATTAAAGTCGTCTTTCTTATATGAACGCAAATTAGAATGATTAGATCATATCTGTATGACATCTATCGACGACTACATATGTCTTTAATTGGTACATCAATTTTCTTACTGCAGTCAATCTCAATCTATCTGTATCTAGAAGTTTCAATAAAGAATAAGATACGAAATTGGAAAAATTATGTTTCTTTTACAGATTATTTCTAATATAAAACATGTTAACTTTTCTTTTACTTTTACAGATGAGAACAGTATCATCTATCTGATGCGAGCACCTTCTCTTGTAGCATCTCTGCTATATCGAACACAAATTCGTTTTGCATCATCATCGATTGATATTGCTGATTTTATTCGAGAAATGTCTTCGGCAAAAAAACAAAAAACTGAATCTTCGTCTTCCACACAAAATAAACCTCGACATGTGCGAATGAAAGAACGTGGTCGTGATCCAGGTTTAACATCTCGTATTAATTTACAAGTTATTTCGAACGGTTATGCTGGTACATGTAAATCTGTTATCATCAATAATGATCAAACAAATTATTTATTTAATTGTGGCGAAGGTACACAACGTACATTACAAGAAAAAAATACCGCTTGGGAAATAAAATTCTCGAAAACGAAACACCTATTTGTGACAAGAAAATCTTGGGATACAATGGGAGGTTTATTAGGTGTTTGTATTAGTTTAAAAGATGCTTACTTAAATGAAATCACGTTTCATGCTCCATGTGATGTGGTAAAATGAATATGTTCGAGATTAATGTATATTTTTACTAGTGAATTTTAACTTTAGATTAGTCTATTAAAACATTGGAAAGGCTTAGAAGCTTTTCCAAATGTTAAACTTGGTAAGAATTGATTTGAATAAGACTTATTGTTTTTTTCATTCTTTAACCATATTGATTTAGAACAAAATGATTATGATAAAGGTGAATTTAAAGATGATTGTTTTAAAATTAATGCTATTCCGCTACGAGCAAATAGTTTTGTTCCGAATCTCGGTAAGAAAATCTATGATAGTTTTTGTAATTTGTAAAGTTATACTTAACAGATACCAAACGACAACGGTTGACAACATCGAATGATTTGACACAAATACAAAAATTTCCCGATGATCTTGTTTATGCTTATCTCTGCGAGGTTAATATTTATTTTAATTTTGCTTTTGAATTGTTTCTATGAAGCGTATTACATTTAGACATATCCATTTCCTGGGACTCTGTCAGCAGAATTATGCGCCTTTCATGGCGTACCACCGTAAGAATAATTTTGTTCGAATTCGGCAAAGAAATAGTTTCTTTTTGTTTTCACAGAACAGAATTACGAGCTCGATTGAAAAATGGTGAAGATGTGACATTACCCGATGGCCGTCTTGTATGTTTGAACTGATTGAAAAAAAAGTTTAAATGACAAATTAATTGCTTTAGATTCGTTCCAAAGATGTGACTTTACCCGGTGAACCACCTGTTAAAGTTTTAAGTATGCATTTCAAATCGCTTATTTCCCATTGAAAATATTTCTTTCGATTGAATTATTATTTAAAACTTCATTGGTTTTATAAAGTCTATAAAACAGATTTGTACTCATAGATATCTTATGATTATTTTGACTTGCATAATCGTTTTTCGTACTATTTGTTAATGAGAATCTTCGAGAATTATTCAGCTAGTGTCTCTAATACTTTAACGTTTTCTTTTAACAAATTTTTCTCTATTGAATTTTAGTATTGGATTGTCCTTCGTTGACTTATCTTGATTCGATTAGTAAAAGTGAATTAAATTCTCATTCATACCATGTTATCGTTCATCTTGCGCCGAATTCAATTTTAAACAATGAAGCATATCGAACATGGATGAAAAGGTTTATTGGTTGGTCAAAATTTTCTTTTCATGTAAATATATCTGTATGATTTTTCTAGCATAAATACAACACATCATTTATTACTGGATGAAACACAAAAAAATGTTCACATGGAAGCTATCTATCGGTATCAAACACAATTGAATTATATCGATAATGGAATATTTCCTTTACTCAGTTATCAAAATATTTTACAAGAAGTAAAAAATATCCAATAGAAATTTATTTCTTTATTTTATTTTTCTATTATTCAGGATTTAAAATTTCCGACACCTGTTGATAATATCAGTTATGGCTTTACTAGCACTCGTATACCAATACGTCCAACTTTGGGACCCGACAATTCAAAATTAATTGTCCTGCAACCACAGAATTACATCGATCTACTACTTGCCAATGAAGAATTTCAACAAACATTTACAGCTGCTAAACAACAATTGCAAGCTATGCATGAAATTGCTAAAACAGGACATTCGTAATTAAGAACATTAGTTATTTTCTTATCTGAACAGTTCATATTTTTAGTTATCCCGAAATTGTTTTTCTTGGTACTGGTTCGGCTTGTCCCAGCAAACCTCGAAATACTAGTGGCATACTAGTTCATATAAAGTAATTGAATGATTTAAATTTCATTTTGTGAAATATGATCTAAAATTGTTAATGTGTATCTTCTCGTATGAATGAAGAAATATGTCATTGCTTTGCACATATATTAACCTGATAGAGATTATAAGCATTTTTTGTTTGTTTCAGTGATGGAAATATATTTCTTCTCGAATGTGCCGAAGGAACAATTGGTCAAATCCGCCATTTTTATGGCGATCAATCGGATGAAATTCTTTCGCATATTCGTTTTACCTATATATCACATATGCATGCGGATCATCTCGGTGGTTTATATGGTTTGCTTCGACAGCGTCGACGTGCATTTGAAAATCTTGGACATAAATATGAAAAGTTAATCTTGCTTTGTCCAAATAAATATGTTGATGTTGGCCGAAAACAATGGAGCTATTTTTCTAATGAATATTCATTTGATGATGATGTTCATGTTGTTTTCAATCGTACGTTAACGAATGGTCTACCAACAATAACACATGTTGGAGGTGAAAATACTGAAGAAGAAATATTTCGTTTCGATAGCTTTAAATCGATTGGATTGCATGGCGTACAAACTGTTCTTGTTGAACATATTTATGATGCACATGCATTAGTTCTTAGACATATTGATGGATGGTCATTAGCATTTAGTGGTGACTGTAAACAATCAAGTGATTTCATTCAAGCAGGTTAGAACACTAAATTATGCATCGCTTGAAATTGTTTTTCTCTAAAGTAAAAAAACACATGGTTACTATTTTTTTCAGAAGTATTCTTTTGAAAGTGAAATAATCGCCAAACACAGACAAATGATTCAAGCTGAAGAGGAATGTTTACTAATTTATAATTGCTTTTATCACGAATAGTCATTAAATTGTAATTGTGATCGATGAAATTAGAGTTTCGATATCAATTGAACGGTAGATAATTGAAAGAAAAAGTTCATTTATTTATTAGTCGACTTTTACACACTGCTACCTGATTTCTGTTTGAAATAGAGAAGAAAACTTTTTAAAATTTTCTATTTTAGTCAAAGATAATACTAATGAATAGAAGTTTAATACATTATTGATTAAAATAATAAACTAATGAAATCATCTCCAGTATGACAAAAAACAAATTTCACTCATAGATGAGTTCTCTTAAATTCTTTATCTTTCAGTGTATACTGTAATATCCCTCAAGTGAAAAAAAATACGAATCCCCTATTAAATCTATAGTTTTAAAATAATAGAATCGTATTGATGACATTACTGTAATGGCTTTATCTTTTTATTTAGGTCAAAATGTTGATGTTCTCATTCATGAAGCAACATTTGAAACAGGTTTAGAAGTTTATGCTTCACAAATGCGTCATTGTACGATGGCTCAAGCGATCGATGTTGGTCGCCGAATGAATGCTAAATATACAATTCTATGGCACTTTTCACAACGATATGCCAAAATTCCATTTCTGTCCGAAGCAAAGAATGAAGATCAAAGTGAAACAGATAAAAAACAAGAACAACAACTTGATAATGTCTGTATTTCATTTGATTTTATGCGTTTTCATCTATCGGATTTACCACGAGCATGTGAACTTGTGCCGATTTTTGAAAGTATGTTCTATGATGAATGGTTGAGTATGAAAAAGAAACAGACAAGACGTGATCAAGAACCAGATTATTTTACTAAGAATACAAGAATGATGGAATCAAAACGAAAATTTGTAAGTGAAAGACAAGTAAAAATTATCTATTGTGATTTATTTATGTTTATTTCTAGATGAGTGGTAAAACATCAACCTCTAGTAAGAATGCAACACCATCGAAAACAACGAACAGTTGTGACATTGCTTCATCTCATCAATAAAAAGAAATAATAAAATTATTGTTTTGATGTTTATAAGTTGTTTTTCTTTCGTTCTATTGTAGTTCGAATGCATATTATGTGTTTAACTAGTGGATACTCAAATATAGCTTTGTCAGTACATTATTTTAAAGCGTTAAATATTTGCACACTTATTATGTGCGAAATCAACCTCCGGATAAATAATTTCATATCAACGCTTAATATATACATTTTTTAAGTTGCTCACATCATTCAACACGGTGAAGCTAGAAGAAACTAGCATATGTGATACTCTTTGCACTCTCTATTTTATTGATTCTCTAAAACTAGGATTTTGTTGTTATTCTTGCTTCTCTGATCCTCCAAGAAATCAAGAAGACTCTTTACGTAGACATGTTTTCAGCAGCCTCTTTTCGTCTTTATTTAAATTTCTATCGAAGTTCTTTTCTATTGGATACAAAATTCAGAGAGTACAAGCTACGTGTCTTCTTATATTGAAAATCATAGAAGAAAGGCATTAGACAAGAAATTGCTCAATTTGCAAACTTTTTTATTGTTATTCTTCAGTAGTATATGAATCGAGTCATTAATATTAACGAGGATACGGCTGTCTAAAGGATATGAGAAAGAATCATAGATTGATAAACTCACTTTGACAACACAAATAAGAGAGAATTTTGAGAATGCTACTTAGTGGCGTAACCAGGGTAGGGCATAGCTGGGCTCAGCCCAACCACCGGGGCTGTGCACCCTACCACCGGCAGTTTTTAGAAAAAGATCTTTTTGTATAATGCTACCCATGTCATAGAAATCGCGCTAAAATCGGCGATTTAATCGCGATATGTTAGTCCGATAATCGTGAGATTATATCGCGATTAAATCGCCAAAACTGTCGATTTTTTTGCCGATTTTGATAAATAATCGCAATTTTGCGCATTGTTTTTGCTTGAATATTGAT
>CAJNYU010004477.1:166707-199186 GCA_905331475.1 Rotaria socialis | reverse complement strand
TAAATTCAATTTTTTTCTGTAATCTTTACATGAAGTATATAAGCTGCTTCTGTTATATTTAGACAGTCGGTAGGTTTTTGAGAAACTTAGAACATCAATGGCAAGAATTATGAAAGAACAAGTCATAGACTATTGACAATTTTTTTAAGGATATACCTACATCTTAAACGAGAATTCCTTGCTTTATTATTCAATTTTATAGTGGGGGAAATTTCCCAAAAAGAAAATTTCCGTGTGAGGAAATTTTGTATTTTTTCGGCAGATTCTGCACCCCTGATGAACCGTCTCAATATACTCGACTTGCCGAATGAAAATTTATTCATTATTTTTAACAAACTCAATATGGCCAATGTTCTATATGTCTCTTTATCATATATCTGTTTATCACATGCTACAGATCGCTGTTATCAAGAAAGTCACTGCTTTCTATTATTACTTATTGAGTGAAGAACTTATAGATTTTACTAACAAGATTTTATTTTAATATCGTAGAGTAACTGATGCAACTTGAAGAAAAAGAAGAAAATGCATGCGTATAGAAAATCCTCAGATGTCACTAGTTTGCACTGCCCTGACGCATAACAACTGAAAAATGATTGGATGGGTTTGTCATTGAACTCTAAATCATGGATACCACGTGCATTACATTGCATTCTTTAATCTTCCCTCATTGCCTTTCTTCTTTTTTTGGTTAAATCGAACGAGGCAATCGGGAAGGTTACTTAGGTTATTCATTTTTTTTGTACTCTTTGATATTCACGTATTCATGTCTCGTCAATATTCAAATCGTCCATTAATTCCATCTCGTCGTCGTTTATCCCATCAGATGTGTGACTTTGTTACTTATCCAGCTTCCCAGACTGATGATACACCAGCAGATGGTTCATCTTGGCCAATAATCGATCCATTATCTTGTGCACATCAACCACCTACATCTTCTGAGCCTTCGTCTATTTTAACACAAAATAATCTTCCCTATTTTCAATATCCATCTCATGAGCATACACTTGAATCTCCATTAGTTTTACCTAATCAAGAAGTCATTAATAATAATAATAACCGTATTATTCATCATTCAAACGAATCACTTCCAGCATATAATTTTCATTATTCTCAATCAAATGAGCGAGAACAAACAAGACCTTCATTACCGTTAAGTCTTATTACGGTAATAAACAAAAAAATTGTTCTTTTTCTTGTCTAAAATTATTTTAAAAAATAATTCATTCTAGGCTGCAGCAACAACAGCAACTGCTTCTGCTCCACATCATCGGCATTATCGTTTAGAAAATCCATCTGCTGCTGCATTCACACGGCATCCACCATGGTTTGATGATGGGTCAGAAGATGATAGTGCCACAATACAACGCTCAACTCGTAATAACAATCAAACAAAACGACAACGATCGTCTGCTGCTAGTACGCCTACATCTCAATCTTCACAAACATATCATCATCATGAAAGAAAACGTTCGAGACATGAAGAAATCAATGATGATAGTGCACGAACAAATTACACTTTGCAAGAGAATGTATCACAACAACCACAGAGTCGATCGTCAGACCATCATTTTCAACCGTATTCGTAAGTTCTTCGTTTCTTTTTTGTTAAATATTCATTGAATATTTTAATATTAAATCATTACAATTTTATAGAAATTATCGGCATGTACAACCGCAACCAAATCCTTTGCCTCGTACATCATACAACGATAGTGTCCCTTCTATTTCTCGGCCATTCGAACCACGTCCACAAACAGTTCAACGAAATCGAATTGATCATCCGTATGAAATAAATAATAGCAATGTTCTTTATGGACCACATCTTCCTCATACCGTACAACCCTCACTACTTGCACCATCTCGTACTATTTATCATTCTTCTGTTCATCGGCCATTATTACTTGAAACACCACCTGTCGCTTTACCGCGTCGTCAACCAATTCCAGTACCTCGTTCTTCTTATACACAGCAACAAAATCATCATCAACGAACTGGAATAACAATCGAGTCAGTACCACAACGTGCGCCTCAGTTTCATCGAACTTCGATGCCTGCGCATCATTTGCATCAACGACATTCGAATTCTTTTCTTACTGATTTACTTCAGTAAGTAATTAATATATCTTTTATTTTTTTTTGCAAATATAAATTGAACGCTTTGATATTGTAGTCATGTTATTGATGCGCATGCTGCGTCATATAGTGATAATCATGTGCATTATCATCATCATCACCACCATCATCCGCCGACGGCATCAATCGACTTAATTGCTTATGCATGGATGTCTCCCGGCCATGATATTTTCTCATTACCAGCTGCATTTAGCATTCAATTCGGTGTAAGTTTTCATGAATCTTTTTTTTTATACGATAAAAAAACTTTTTATTTAGGATTTCTTTGATCTGACTATACCCGACGAGACACCTGTAGTCGGCTTAACAGATAGTGAACTGGAACGATTACCTACAATGATTTTTACAAAATCTTGTACAACTATTCAAGATGATGATAAATGTGCCGTATGTTTGAGTGAATATATAGGTGGTGAAAAACTTAAACACTTACGATGCAAACACTTCTTTCATAGTGAATGCATTGATCCATGGCTTAAAGTAATAAATCGATAGTAGTGTTGTTTCACTGCTTAATAATAGAATATATTCATTGTTTCTTTAGACATCAACTCGGTGTCCTATCTGTCGAGGTGAACAGACAAGTTGAATGCTTTCCGGATCTTTCTTACATATTTTTCATCTTCAGATAATCCTTATCTAGCGTTTTGTTTTTCTATTCTTTAAACGCCAGATACGTACTAGTTGCATTATTATTGTTGTTCGTTTTTTCATTGTTTGTCTGCCTGTTTTTCTTTTCTTTCCTTTTCTTTTGAAGTGTGAACATATTCTTTTACATATTTTTGTTGTCATGTGTGTGTGCAGAGATTCTCTTTTTTCTTCTTACGTATGTTTATTGTTGCCTTTTTTTTCTGAGCGACAGTATTTCAAACTTTACAAGAGGAAAAAAACGACCATAACATACTACTAAAAAGAAAAAGTGATGTTTTTTTCCTTTTATTTTGTTTTTTGGCTTCTCACTTTTTTTCTTGTCTTATATATGAAGAAGTGTCTTTAAACAATAAATCAACTAGAGAGAAAATAATGACTTTTAAAATTTTACACGATACTAAAATGATAACCATAAAAATATCCGAATGCATGTATACAATGGAGGAGTCCATGCGAAATATACATTATGTAATATTATATTGGTGAAGGCTAATAGCGCATGCACCATATGTGATTTTTAGTATCTTACTCGAGTAAAAATAGCGTTTTTATTTCTACTGGAGGGACTCAAATGGGAGTGATTATCACAGAAAGAAACCGAGCTCTGCACGAATTCTATTGACTGGTTGAAACTATATATATTACCTAAATTCATTAATTTTTTGACACTAAAATAGGTTTCGCAATTAGTCCCTTTTATATTGACTAACTGTGCTATATTTACTAACGAGTAAATTAAGTCCTAGCTGGTATAGCTTTGAAAGCGAATGATTATGAGCATGCTTTATTTCTGTCAAGTAGTTTGATGATAACATAGTTGTCGTACATAAACATATAGTAATCTAATGATCAATTGATTTTAAAAAAAAAGTGCAATTTTCAGAAGAAATTTAAAAATACATTGGATAAAATATCGTAAAAACTATACGCTTAAAATTATATCTCCTTGTTGTAATTTCGGTTCGAATATTATATTATTAATTATTTTTTAAACGAATTCTAACTTTGACGATAGTTCCTATGTTTACTGATGATGATAACAGAACAAATATAAATCTAAAATATTATTTGAGTAAAAATCAACACTTTTTGCGTTGCATACAAAAGTATCATTCTCTTTTTTTCTTTACAAACGATGATTATACTGTCTTGTATATTTACATATTTCACTTGATAAATGGCATGATTTACATTTTATTCAATTTAATTAATACATGATAAATAGAATAGAATATATTGTGCAAGAAAAGTTCTTTATCGAGTTGAATTGAGTTTATTACGAGCAACACATTTACGAACGAGTCTCCGACTTTTCAGTTGATCTTTTCTCATGTTGTTTATTAAACACTAGTCGAGCACTTTGTCAATAACCGCGAACTGATTCTTGTCGAGATTTTTTCTTTGCGATAGATTTCATTTGGGTCGATAATTTTCGTTTACTTGGTTTTGTTTTACTAGACAACAAGGTAAATTATGAAAAGTTTTGCAATGTGACTTCAAATCTTACATAACAGATGTAGAGGTAAATGTAGTTGTTTTTAGACTTACAATGGAGGTGCTTGTACTGTCCGTGAGAAAAACGGAATTTTCGGATCAAATGAAAGCTCTCATAGCCAAACTAACAAGGTTAAAACATTAGCTGCTATTGACTTGCCTAGAGTGAGATATTCGATTTTTCAGTGAATTTTCTCTACAGAACCGNTCGAAGAAGGTTTGTCCAAAACTTCTGATTTTTTTTCCATAAGCTAGTCTCCTTGAGACCTTCATGCATACAAAGTTTCAGGTTCAAATTCGAAAATATGATATTGCTGGGAACGCCGGTTCTGTAGAGAAAATTCACTGAAAAATCGAATATCTCACTCTAGGCAAGTCAATAGCAGCTAATGTTTTAACCTTGTTAGTTTGGCTATGAGAGCTTTCATTTGATCCGAAAATATTCCGTTTTTCTCACGGACAGTACAAGCACTTCCATTGTTAGGATAGAAGGAGTTGTTGCAACTGTTGTACTGCAATCAATTGAGCTGCCTACTGTTGGAGTGGTAAGATTAGTCTTTGGTTCAATGTATCTGATCTATTTTTCTCAAACTTCTTTTAATGTTCTAAGCGTTGAAAGATGTTCGGCAGCAGCTGTTAATGCAGGAATGCCTGTTGTTCCATCTTGATTATTCATTTCCAACCGATTCGCCTTATCACCTATAAATGATGATGAAAATATAATTTTCACAATTTCAAATAAAGAATATCTCTGTCGACATACCGCCATCATGCATGATTTCATGTATGCGACGAGTAAGTTCAGTTTCATCTACTGGACCACCGCGTAGTGCAACTTCACGCATAACTTCTTCACGTACTTGTGCTATTAATTTTTCTCAGGAGATTTCTTCTTGTGCTGAACCAACTATTATCTCGATGATAAATTTCCGGCATTATTCAATGGTATATATTGACCACCGGTTTTAAAAGCAAGCGGCATAAAAATATTACGATAAGGTTTGACTGTTGGTTCACAACCAACCTTATACAAAGTTATACTACGTTCAGCAAGTAGAGCAGCACACTCGATTAGGTCATGTCCTGATGGATTACCTGTAAAAAATCCAGAAAACAGTTTACGAAAATAATTTAATGAAATACTTCATGCAGTCTGGAAAATTGTTATGAATAGCTGCATGTAATGCAGGTGCCATAGCTTCGGGAGAATCTCCGCCTAAATATAATTCTACAGAAAATTTTACAGTAAAGCTTAAATGTCAAACCTGAACGAGGAACAGATGAAGTAACATTCGTTTTTGCTGTTTCGTCACCACCTGTAAAATCATTCAATTGAATGGCAAAAGTATGCTCTTGAGGAGGATGATTGCGATATACAATCAAAGCAACATTCAACGAGTATCGTTCACTTAAAATAATGTCTTCAATAATTTTTCGCATATTCTAAACAGACATTTTTTCTTTTTTTTTAAATTTAATCTTTGCTATTTATCATACACAATGATACATACATCTAAAGCTGCTCTAATGTATCGTGTCATACTAGTCGTAGCATCAATACTAAAAGCTAGATCTAGTTCAGTTTATATACTCGACGCAGCGGCGTCTCCTCTGGTCGACGATGATTCTTCAGTCATAGTTTCTAGATAAAATATCTTTTTTATTGTTTTTATCTCAATGCTATACCAGTGGTTTTTAATCTTACGAATTAGTTGATTAAAAACTTTTGTATTGAAGTATCAAATAATTCTTCTTTTTATACAATTGTATTGAACATACATACAATATCTGCTCTCTTTATATACAAAACGGACTGACTGTACAAATGTTATTGCACATCAGTTGAGTAAGGACAAATTTTGGCACTGTTTGTCTTCACAACTGGAGCTATAAACTTTTTAAGACATCAAAATTGTACCATAGTAATTGATATCTTCATTGATGTTGTACAGCTTAAGCTCGTTAACCGACACGAGCACTAAAATCAATAATTTTTCATATTTTATATCGCTAACATCGCTATCTCTTTTATAGAACTATGAAAAAAATAATGAAACGAAATAAAACAGCGCTATTGCTCTGCAAAAATATTCCCAAGTTGTGTTCTATGCTTACCTATATTTTATGAGGCTTTTCATTTATCATTTTTTTTCCTAATTTTAACAACGTACGAAATACTTTTTCATGTACGCGTTTTTTCGCAGTACACTTGCTCAACTTTCTTCGCATGCACGTTAATAAACCATCGCTAACTTATGTATAAGCGCATTAGTGTTCGTTCAAAAGAAAAGCTCGGCTATTATTCTGAGTTGGCGTAGGTCGTCATTTATAATACGAAGATATTTGTTTTTTCAGCTTTATACTTTTTCTAGTTAACATGAGAAAGGGCTGAAACTGAAAAACAGTGCAAAAAGATTTTTAAAAAGCTTTCTTTTCTTTTAAAACTGATCGTTTGGATTCATTCTATTTTTCATTGAAATAGATCAAATTTGACAGTTTAGAACTCAATAAAATTTCGCTTCTATTTTACTTTCAAATTAAACTTTTCCTAGCAGTTGTAGAAAGAATGAATTTTTTTTACGATGCTCTTACCGTAAGTAATTAGTCACTGATCGAAGAATGCAATAAAAATCATGAATATCGTTTATTTTAATCAATGCATTAAATATTTAGCAGTTTTTTTATTCAATTTCATTAAAAAACGAAACATTATCTATCTCTAATGAGAATTCATACGCATATCTCTTTTTCACATATTGTACAAAACATAATCGATAAATCGATCGGTTAAAAAAAATGAAAAACTCAGATCGATCGGCAAGGTAAAAAATGGAATGTATGATAAGAATGAGCACATAAGTATAAAATTTACAAACACAAAAAAGAAACATATTATCCTAAATAATGGAATGTGCAAAGATTGATATAAAACATAAGCATAAAAACAACGAATAATTTATCAAAAATCGTCTAGCTGAATTGCAACCATCACGCTCATCACAAAAACAGTAGATAGGTGCATCAGTTTTAACATACCAAGGACGATAGGCTAGACCCTACAACAGAAAAGCAAAATGATTATATATCTTTAATAACCGTACGAATACATACGATGTATTTATCACTGGCTGCCCAACATCCATTTTCTCTGACAGTTGGCATCTCCGGTCGAACAGCTTCAATTTGATTAATACATCCACGAACATAATTAATTTCACCTAAAGAAATTGCAAAAACAAATAGGTTTATTTTTCTTTTTTTTTAGTGATAAGATCATAGCTTATTTACCATCAGGTGAATGTTCGATTATTTTAACACATTTACTTCCACCTGGTGCAACACAACGTTTCCAGCGCATTAAAATCCAGTCAAGTTTTTCACCACAACCAGGTCGATTACTATGACATTCATAACAATCCAAATAAAATCCATTTAAATAATCGAATAATTGTGGAACTTCGGGTTGAACTTTAAAAAAATAAGATAAATTTTTATTTATTTCAATTATGGATAAATTGATTTTTACCTTTATCCACAAAAATTGATAAAGATAGGAAAAAATAAAATGTTGAACTCCACATTTCTATCAAAAAACAGTTGAAGGTGAAGCGAAACAAAAAAGAATTGTAGCACGCTTATCAAATCACAAAACGCGACTCTCTCTGACATTAACCAATCTTTTCATTGGTCAGTTCTATTCGACGAATAGAATACAATCACACACACAGAAGAAAACAACAAATATCTTGTCCTCGTCCTCCTTGTGAGAAAGTCAACAATAAATGGACCAGCGAGTACGTTCTTTGCATGGTACGACTCCGGATGGTCTTGCACCAGGTTCTATGAAGGTACATGGAAAAATCCATCTATTACTTGGCATATATGTATATATAATTTTTCTTTTGAAAATAGTCTCTAGGTGAAAATAAATTACGTGCATTTGAACAAGGCGCTGTTGCTGTTAACGCTCGCGCAAATTTATCACGTAAAGAACGTGAAGGTCTTCGTGCTAAAATTGAAGCTAGTGAAACAGAAGAAGTTTTGAAACAATTCGTTGCTGATTTCGAAGAACCAGCAAATAAAAACAATAAAACTTTTATCAAAGGTGGAGTTTTTAATCCAGGTTCACATGAAGAAACGCCAAGTGATCGGGGAAAAGCATATCGAGTATCAACATCGTTAAATAAAAAAGAGGAATCATCACATAGCAAAGATATTTTACAACAACAAATAGCTAGAAGTAATGCAGCAGCATTGGCAGCTGCAGCGGCTCTTTCAACAGCAGCCGAAAACAAACCAGTAAGTTCTATGCTTTTCGACGTGTTTTTAGGAAAATATCAAAAATTTTACTAAATTTAGAAATTAAAAAGTGATCGTGATAAACGCAAATCGAATTTAGAATCATTTAAAGAAGAACTTAAAAGGTGAAGTAACAACAAAAAACGGCTATTAGAATTTCTTGATAACTTTTCTTTTGTATATTTAGAATTCAAGAAGAACGCGATCGTCGTCATTTACAAAAGCAAAGAGAAAAAGAAGGAAAATCTACAAGATTTCAACCACCACCATCTCTTTCTGTACATTCGGATCTTGCACGTAAGAAAAATATTAATCTCCTTCGAAATTTGAATCTATTTTATTCTTTTATAGTCGATTCGGATTCACTGCATCATGAAAGTCGTCATGCAAGTGAAGATCCAAATACAACAAATTTATTTATTAATACAATTCCTCGTTCGGTAACGAAAAACAGAATAAAATCATTTTTGTTATCACTTACCTATGCGAAATTCTTTAGATGAATGAAGCGAGTATTATGGAATTATTTGGCCGTTATGGGCCATTAGCAAGTGTTAAAATAATGTATCCAAGAAGTGATGAAGAAAAATCTCGTGGAACTAATTGTGGTTTTGTAGCTTATATGAGTCGTAAAGATGCTGAAAGAGCCATGAATGAATTAAATGGTTCACAATTAGATTCCATTTCTGTTCGAATGAGTTGGGGACGAGGTGAATAAATTCAAAAATGAAACAAATGAAATCTTTTATATTAATATTTATAGCCGTTCATGTTCCACCACAACCCGTATATATTCCACCTACGATGAGAGAACTGATTATGCCACCACCTCCATCTGGTTTACCGTTTAATGCTCAACCAAATACGAAGTATCGTGCGTCTAAATTACAAGATATTATTGGTCGAGAGCAGGAACTTTCGAAAGTAAATTTTGTTTTTAATATAAAAAGAATAAAAATCTTAAAGTAAAACTTTTTGTTCTTTCTAGTTTCTTGAACATACTACTGTCCGAGTGATTATTCCTCATGATAGGTTTGTATGAATTAGAATTCTTGTTTATAAACTAAATGATTACTCTTCTTCTTCTTTGTTTTTGTATAATTGAAGAGCTCTACTATGTTTAATTCATCGAATGATTGAATTTGTTATTCGTGAAGGTCCTCTTTTTGAAGCTATGATAATGCACCGCGAATTGAATAATCCACAATTTCGGTAATAATAAAATCAGAGAAGAAAGTTAAATCTTACTTAGATTTTTTTATAGATTTTTATTCGATAATCAAAGTCCTGCTCATACGTATTATCGATGGAAACTTTATTCGATTCTTCAAGTAAAATGATAATTTCTTTAGAATTAAAAAAACACAAAGCCTGTCTGCTTTATTGATTAGGGTGATACTGTAGCTGCCTGGAGAACAGATGCATTTCGTTTATTCAAAAATGGTAGTCTATGGTTACCACCACAACCACAACAATTTACATCCGGTATGCCTGATGAAGTTTTTGAAAAAGTCAAAAAAGAAACAGAAATCGAAACAATTATCAAACCAGAAATAATTACACCCGTGATAAATCAAAGTAGTACAAGCAATAAACGAGGTCGACTTAGTCATCGGTAAAATACGAACATTATCATGTTTTTTTTTTCTATTATTATTATTTATCTTAATAGACAAAGAGATCATTTTGAAGATCTTTTACGAAACTTAACGCCAGAACGAATGAAAATTGGTGATGCAATGATGTGGGCAATTGATCATGCTGAAGCAGCCGATGAAATCATTGACTGTATAACAGAATCACTTTCAATTCTTCAAACACCGTCACATAAAAAAGTAAATAACAAAATAATCAGCCAAAAATTCCATCGTCTTTCTGTAAATCTGATTCGTAAGCTCTTGTTTATAAGAAAATAAATTGTTTTTTTTCCATGGAAATTATAACAATTGCAAATACTGAGTTCAAAATTACTAGTAATAAGTAAACTTCATCTTGTTTCTTGTTCTCATCACACTGAAGTCATCTTTTCAATATCTAAGCATGTGTGAACATTATTGTTGGTAACTGCTGAAATAAAATACTATTTCCTGGAAACATTTTCATAGTTCACTAAGTTTGTAGACGATATGAGTACCCAAACGAATTCTGATATTGTTTCCAAGACTATTGAGATTTTATACATCTATTATGAGAAATAACATTCTGAATATTTAATACCTAAAACTAATTAACCGTTCATATAATTCGGATGTAATAATTTTCGTTGTACTATGTGACATCAAATAGCAGTCGATCGACTGTAAGTGATTGAAAGTATTATAAATTTGTACCGATAGCGTTAAGTTAAAAAGAAAGATCGAAACTTTTAAATTTTCGTTTTCATTATCTGATTATCATATCCTTTATTTATAATGTTATTTCTAATTTTAGATTTCTCGACTTTATCTAATATCAGATATTCTTCACAATTGTAGTGTGAAAGTAACTAATGCGTCACATTATCGACGAGGGTAACAATGGAAATACCGCAACCTAACTGAAGTCTAATAATAAATTTTAATCTAGATTTGAAGTTCGCTTACCAGATATATTCCAACAAATTCATCAAGCATGGTCATCTATTGATGGACGACTTCGTGCTGAACAATTCAAAGTATTTATTAGAAGTTTTTTCTTCCATATTAAAAACTATTGTTGTTTTCATTTCTTTTAGCAAAAAGTGATGAGTAGTTTTCGCGCATGGGAATCTTGGGCAATCTATCCAAGCGATTTTCTTATCAAACTTCAAAATGTATTTCTTGGTCTCGTACGACCAAAAGTCGCCCCAGTATAAAAAAAAACGAAATATTTATTTTCTCTTTAATTTTCTCTATTTCTTCTCATTTGTAAAGGAAATCGAAGTCAAAAAATCAACTTTCGATGATGATATTGATGGTAAACCAATTAATCATGAACCAACTGATAGTCGACCATTAGCACTTGTGGCTGATTATGACGATGAAGAAGATATTGATGGAAGACCCATATCAATGTTAAGTTCATCAGTCGATGATGATATCGATGGTCGACCATTGAATAATAAGCGAGAATGTATGTTAAAATTGCATTTTACTTTCATCAGAAAGGAAAAGATTTTTTGCTTGTCCTTGAAAATATTTCGATGACTTCTGTAGAGAACAGAATCTACATTTAGAATCACCTGTAGCTTGATTCCAATGCGCAGAAAATCAGTCTTATTTGTCGTCATCTTTCATTACTTTTTATTTAGCTCGGCCACGTTTTCATGAAGAAATAGAAGACGTTTCTTCGTCATCATCCACAGTTAAACCTCGTTTTGTTCCAACAAAATGGGAATCTGTAGATCCAACACAAGTAGCGACTCAAGGTAAAATAATACTTAAAACAAAATAAATAATACATTTCTCATTATTTAATAGCTGCAACTATTTCTAAATGGGATTTTGATCAAGAATCAGCTATTAAAGGAAATGAAAGTCTATATGAAGATTTAGCTGACATATCAAGAACAACATTCGATAATAATAATCCTAACAACGAGTGAGTTCTAATAGCGGAATACGAGATTGTACCAATGGCAATATATTTAATCATATTCTACTATTAAAGTGAAAATATTAGAAATAATTCATCAGCAAGTACTCATAGTATTGATAATACAATAGCGCCAGATTCATTATCAACGTCCGATGTGTCAGAAGAACGACGTCAAAAATTACGAGATGTTGAAGTACGTTAAAAAACATTTTGCTTTTTGCTGCTTTAATTATTAATTTTAATCCTATTTGTTTAGGTTCAGGTATTGAAATATACAGATGAATTAGAATCTGGACGACGTGCACGTGCATATGGTCTTTCATTAACTGAAGAAATTGAATTATATCGACAAAATCTATTAAAAAAGGTTCGCTCATTTTTTTATCTTTATCAACAATCATCTCGAATTTTACCTCTACAATAGATTGAAGTTGACGAAAAATCGAGAACTTTTTCATCGCCGGATTCATCGAAACTGCCAAATCGCACGTCAACGTCAAATAAACAACAGCCAGACACGTCAAGAAATAATACATCACGATATTCTCAACAACGAAGCATCGACGAGAAAAGTACGTGAGTGCGACGTCAGAAAACTCTTTCTCTTTGACGTACGCGAAACGATATAGAAAATAATTTGAAAAAAAGATAACTCCACTACGGAGATATTAGCTGAGATCATTTACAAACAATACATAAATATATATATTTGTGGCTAATTCTCATGCTTGTATATCTACCTATCTCCAAATAGATCAAGAAACTAGTTCGCGTCGCGACGATTCGTCTTCTAGACATGTAAGTATTAACATGTATTTCTTTTCTTTCTTTTTTTTTATTATTAATTTTTATGTACGAGTTTGAAACCTGCAAAGGATGTATTTGTATTGCTTTACATATTTATACAACTATAGACATTAGCAAACTGGTATCAACACGATTGATTCTATTCTTGTTTTTCTTTAAACAGTTACAAAAGAGAGTATTAACGAACGCATTGATTTACAGCAAGGGACGTGCCAAACCTATGAATAATCATAGGAAATAGTGTGAAAAGAATACATTAAAGTTCGAGTGTGTAGAAAATTGCATAAAATAAGCGATCAATTTGAAGACTTAAGAAATGAAGTTTCGATAGAATTCTAATTGAAAATATGTAGGTGAACCTTTCCTATCGGATGAATAGAAACATCCTATCAATGTTTAGTATGACTGATAGTCAAAGAAAAAAACTAATAATGATAGAATCACATGGAGAGGACATACGATCCTTCACGTAGAACACGCATTGAATACAGTCGATCTTCTTTTTAATATTCTCAATGAAATTCTACAAGTGAAATAGGATAGTCAACAGAGGATTACAGGTACTTCCCTTGTCTTTTGTTTGTGCTAAATGAGTACAACCCACTAGATAGAATATTTTTCGATTGAGCCCTAAGGTAATTCATTATTAAACATAGTTAGATAGGAAATTTTAGGAGCCCACCTCTTCCTACCTTAACTAAAGATTGTGGCACTGCTGTTAGAAAACAATAACAAAGTAGAACCATTAGGTTTTTCTATTCATTTTCTACGTAAATGAAAATATATTCTTTTGAGTTCGCTTCAGCCCATTAAATTAGCAAAACATTTTCAAGCAAAGAAATTATTCGAAATTTCTGCCAATTTTTATTTTTGTGAATAGGAATCAAACCCTTCAATTCTAAGCAAATGAATGCGAATATAAGTCCCAATATAGTTAGAAAATATTTCTACTATAAACCATAATCATACAAGAAAAACAAAGTCATTAAATTTATTGCTTTATGAGTGATCTCAATCGCCTGGAAAAAATCAATTATTTGTTTCTCGGTTCTTTTAAAGAATTCTGATACCGCTTAAAAATCACAGAATAAAGAGGTCTCGAATCACACGGTGACGAACGAAAGAAAAACGTCAGTCACGCACTTCATATAGAGTTTGTTTTCTTTCAATGGAAATTCTGTCATCAAATCAAAAACGTTCAGTGCCTAAGAGAAGAAACAGCATTCGGACAACGTTTTATTTTTATTTTTTTGTAATATGAGATATGACACTGAAGCAAAACTGCCGCTTTCTAATGATGCCGGTAAATATTAAATTAGATCTAGTATAATCGATTTCATTCTTAGAAAATATTTTATTGGAAAAGTAATGGATTCTCTTGTTTGTTTATTAATTCATTTTAGAGATCAACTTCAACAAGAAGTAATTCATTAGGTTCAAATCAATCTGAGTAAGTTTTTTGTTTTTTTTGTTTTTATCTGTGACAATACGCCAAGAAACCTTTAAAAGTCACATCGCAAGTTTTCATGACATTTAATCCAGGATTAGATTCTTCCTATCGATAAAGCTTACTATAGACAGGATTATTTTTTTTTCTGACAATGTTATCATTCAAAGTACATTTCTTCTATACTTTTTTTTCTCTCTAAAGTTCTGCACGACCATTATCGTCCAAAATGACTACTGATCATCACCATCAGCATCATCAACACAAACGGAAGCGCGAAGAACGTTCACCATCGCCGTCCTCTCGTCATTCTAGACCCAATCGCCGATAAATACAGGAGAACTAAAGTGTCTTTTTTTTGTGCGTGTAATTTTTTTTTGTTTGACTAACTATTGTACGAACATATATATGTGTACATAAATAGAAATTTTTTTCCTGCTCTTCGATAAACTACCTGGCTGCTAACTCATGTGCGTATTTGTTCGGAACAAAATATATAAAAAAAAAGCAGTGAAAGAGAATGGACGACTCATGGAGAAATACTTTTTTTCTAGTATAATCATCGACGATATTATTTTTTTCTTTCATTGCATGACACAACTATTTCTTCTCATTTTTTTTTGCTGTTCTTTCTCTCTCTTCGATTCGGTTAGTCGACATCAATCTTGTCGTATATGTTCCTTGGGATTAGCTCGATTATTGCTTATTCAGAACTAACGCAAATGAACGGAAATATGCCAGACATCTCCTAGCGTTCAATGATTTCAAAGCCGAAAAAAGAAGAAGCTGAGTATTAAGATATAGAACAGTTCCTTTCATGTGTCAGTAAAGTGAGATTTGTTTTTGAATAGGAAGAAAATTGAATAAATAGATATGAACTACTTCATTTAACGAAACATGCTCATAACCATTAACAGCATCTGCTATCAAATTCGTTTTTTTTATATTTTTGTGTAGATATATATCGAATATTATAAAATGCATTTGACATCATCAACGGAAATCGGAAGTTGACGTCGCCTATTGCGTTCTCTTTTTGTATATTGTGTTACAAATAATTGTGGACCTGAAGACTAAGAGAGCAAACGAATAAGTATCAGCTGCTGCTATTGTTTGTGCCATCAAATAGAGGCAGAAGAAGAAGAAAAAAAGAAGCGCGCGCAAGACATAAAAAAAAAGAAAGGAACGTATTTAGATCGTAATTTTTTTTCATCGCCAAGAAAAAATAGATCCATCGAAACATTGTCGTTCGTCTGTAATAGATGAATGCGGCAGATACGTCTTCGATTACGTTCTTCAATTCTTTGCATCGCGACAATGTTAATTATCTTCAGTGTAATTACATTGTATACATTAATATGGACGACGAATGAATTTGAACGACAAGAACAACTACGAGACGCACCATTACCACCCGGTGCTGTCCCATTTTGGTCAGCTCTTGATCATCAAAATATATATGATTTATATGCACCCTCAGCTAGTAAAGAACCCAAACAGTCGTCAAATATTACTCGACAACGTATTGAAGAACTCTTTCAATTGATACGCAATGCACGTACCGATCAAACTCATTCAGTCAGCATAAAAAAGTTATATCCTATTGATCCAGGATGGAATTTTCAAAAATTAATTGACGAACGAGTAGCACGGGAAAAAGAAGATGAAAATAAAAAAGATTCCGATGCACATGATGAAGCAAATGATTCAAATACGAACTCAACTAAAACAACACCGATAAATTCTCTACCTGATTTAACAACAATAGAAAAAACTGTTAATGAATATGATAAAATCCAATTAAGACATTATATACATCAATTACTACATAAATGGAAAAAAGAACACGAAAATGATAAAATTGTGACCATAGCAGACCTTATGCATGATGAAATTCTTCAAGAAGAGCCATCGTGAGTATTTTCTTTTGTTCTTTTTTTCTAAGATAAATTAAACGGTTTTTATATTTCTATGAATCGAAATCAATTATTTGCAGCTGTGCAATATCTATTCTATAAAAAGAAACGTTTCTCTCTTCAAAATTTCTTAGAAAATGCTGTTCAGTAAAAATGCAAGTTAATAGTGAGAATTTTTCCAATTGAATTCGTCTAATGATTAGATAAAAGAAAATATGCTTTAAATAATGAAGTTTGAATTGTTAATTTTCATTTCTTTCTGAAAAAGGCTTCGATGCCAAGATAAAATTTTCTGTTATATGATACTATCGCAGTTTTATTTCCGAATATTAGTCAATACCATTTTCATGTAATAGAAGAAAACTAATATTTGAGAATGTCTTCAGTGATTGTGAATGGTGATAAAAATGAACCTGTGCTCTTATGACTCGTACTGTCTCTCTTTCTTTATATCTATATATGTATGTATGTATGTAGACGATGCTATACATAATTAATAAGCAATTTACAAGACCCAATTTAATTATGTACGATACATGCACGCATAGATATTTTATTTCGTAGAAGGCTAATTGCTCATCATGCATTCAATTTTCTTTTGCCGAGTACTAAATCACGACTATGACGTTCTTCAATTTTCCCTCAAGGAGTATTTCTTTCATGAATCTAACGAGAAAGTGATTTTGCTTCAAGTATTCATTTTGTGTGCTTGATTTCTATAAATAAATGATTACTGTTCGAAAAACATAGAAATAAAACACATGTGTTACATGTGACATGAAACGAAATCGATGATTGTCTTCGATAGTGAACTAGATATTATTAAGAGAAAAAACTTTCAAAATTTCCTTCTCAGCATATGATGAAATAGGATTAATTTACGAGCAAAGAAAAATACTGTAGTGCTCATCGCTGAATAGTAAATGAACATTTTCCCTACAATTTCAATTCTTTTCTTAGTTGTGTTATCTACACAAACATATTATATCCGAAGATATTTATTCATAGAATTAGTAGAATATTGAAATGGGTTCTTTTAATTACTTATCAATTATTGATGAGCATTGTTTTTTCATCTATAAACTATGGTAGAAATGAATTTAATATTCAAGAAACACTATATGTTTTTAATAGTCACTTTATAATTTTTCACAAAAATAATAATATCTTTTATTCCTTTTAGACGATTAAACACATCATGGTACGCCTGTATGACAAAAGCAACTAATCTACGTGTTTACGATCCACACAGTATGGAATTAAAACGTCTCCTAAATCATTTACAGAATGGTGAAGTTATTGAAGCAAGTGAGAAATATTGAGAAAGTTTTTTTTTAGCTTATAACTTTGTTTTTGTTTTTCTCATCTTCAGGTGAAATGTCGCAAGGCACACAGATTAAAATTATTCTAGATCTGCCAGATGGTTTCGAAGCCCTATTTAAGCCGTATAGGTGAATATTTTATTTCTGTTCTATTAGTTTTTGTTATTTATTTACTTTCAACTGGCAGAGTACCGCGTAATTATCAAACACTACCAGATCATTTTTACTTCAGCGATGTTGAAAGACATCATGCTGAAATAGCTGCTTTTCATGTAGACAGGTAAAACTAATTATAATACTTGTTATCGTCAGTCATTAGAATTTTGTTTCATTTATTAGAATTCTTGGTTTTTATCGTGTTCCACCGGTTATCGGGCGATTAGTTGATATAACTCGAGATATTCGTGAAACAGCAACAGAAGAATTAGCAAAAACATTTTTTACTTCGCCTGGTAAAATAAAACAAAATTCTATTTGTAATTATTGCGAAAATTCTAGCAAATAACACTTGTTTTCGCGGTCACTGCTCATACTATTGTGATACATCTCATGCCGTTTGTGGTAAGCCAGGCAATAGACTCGAAGGTTCGGTTCAAGTTCTTTTACCAAGACCACCCGAAATTGATTGGGATAAAATTACTCATCCATATCGTCGTTCATATAGTGCTGTAAGAAAAGCTAAATGGGAGTCAGATGAAAACTATTGTTATGATCATGTTTTTTTGGGTAAGCTCAATTCTCTATTGTTTGTCTTTGTTTTTAACGATTAATCATACTTTTCTATTCTTATTCTAGACGAAGAATTCCATAGTCGTCTACTACTTGATATGATGGATTTATCAGCCTATGACTTTCTTATTGGTAAATGACTTTTCTTTGTTGAATGCTTTTAATAGAACTTTTCTATACAGTCCCGATAGAACTCGAATGCTATTAAGTTTATTTTCTTTGCCTTCATCGTATAGAATAGAACGTTTTTTTTTTGCTTTAGTGTTTGACTGATCTATTTTTAAGTAGGCGAGCTCTTTTAATTTTAATTTTAATGTAAAACCTATACAATGATTAATGACAAATGACGTCTTCATTCCGATAGAATAAATTCATCACTATTATGTATTGAGGTTTGTTAATACGCTGCTGTCTCATGAGACATAAAAAATATGAAACTTAAATTATAAAAGGAAATGAACCGTGTAACTTTATTGAATTGTTTTTTCCTTGTAGGAAATATGGATCGTCATCATATGATGCGTATTGGTTCGTTTGGGGCGAACACAGCTTTAATCCATTTGGATAATGGCCGAAGTTTTGGTCGATACGATCATGATGAATTAACAATATTAGCACCTATTCGTCAATGTTGCCTTTTTCGTTACTCAACATTTGCTCGTTTACATCGTGTTTACCGTCAAGGTCTTTCAACATTAGTTACTCGCTCATTGGAAAACGGAGAAAAACTACAGAAAATTCTCATAGACGAACATGTTGCAGCACTAGATCGACGTTTAGAAATTCTTTTCGACCATTTACATGTATGTATTAAAACTCATACAGTGAAAGGCGTGATGGTAGACGATGGAATCGATTGAGGTGAGGGTGTGATAGGGTATTTTGAAGTATAATTGAAACAGTGAATTTTTGTTTTATTTTCATGTTATAGACATTTTTCATTTTATTGTTGTTTTTTTTGTTTTTGTGTATTAAGAGAATTTTATTAACTAAAAACAAACGAAATTGGTTCTAGGAGATATTACATAATTTTGAATTTGAAGGCTGCAATCGATTAATAGCACCAACTAATATAACAAATTGATCGCGATATAATTTTTTCTTATTTTTCAGTTCATATCTTTCACTTATGGCTTGATATTCAATTTGCCAGTCCGGCCGTAGACATTGTCCATAGAGAAGAAGATCTGTACCACATTGAAAATCATATAAATCAGCTAATTCTTGATGAATATGATTATCATCAAACCACTGTATAATATCTTTTCTCTTCCATTGTTCTATTGGTTTCTTTAGAGGTGTTTGAGCAGAGTTTGCATGATTATTTTCCGTAGGTTTTACTTGATTATCTGTATTGTCAACTGGTTTCTTATCAATTGGTGGAGAAGGTTTAGACGATTGATCAGTTTGTTTATTCTTATTTGATTCTTGTTGAATTTCATCTTCAATGATGAGTTTAATAAGTTCTTTCGCTGTATCATCAAATGAGTGTTTTCCAAAACGTATATATTGTGGACCAACAATACGTACACCTAACCAACCTGTTGCTACAAAATCTTTTTTGATATAGACAGGAATAAAACGCTTCTTTTGTGAATCTTTAGTATACATCACTTCTTGTCGACAAGATTGACTATCTTGATAATCTTTTGACATCAGAAAAATGATAACCCTAGATTCTTCAATAGCTAGAGCTATTTCTTCCCATAAATCTCCCGTATGACAATATTCAAAATCTACCCAAATTTGCAGACGAGTATCTGTAAAATAGAAATTTTTTTGAAGATTTTTATTTTCTATAGCATATCAAAACGTAATCATATTTTGACAGAAGCATTTTCTCGGTTAGAGATATGCATTCAAGTAAATCATACACGATTATATCTTTAATAAATTCCAACCTTATCTATTAGTGTGGGAGACTGAGTCTTGTAAATATTTTTTTCATCAAAGCAAACTACAGTTCATAACTCACATTGTAAAAACAACTGCCAATTTATAAGTAATAGATACTGCTCATAGTTCACTAGATAATTCATTTTATTTTCATTGTCGATCTAACGTTTTTTTGTTTTTGAAATAATATGCTCTACTGCTAGTATTCATCGATCGAGATAGATAAAATCCAAAGTATTTACAGTCGATATTATGTACTCGCACTTCAGTATTTTCATAGTATTAATTTTTCAGTATTCGGCATGGTTGAATTGTACTTAGCAATTAACCTTCACAAAATGCAAGATCAGATATACATAGGAGTGATTTTACAATAGTCAGTATTTCATGCCTAAAACTCATAAATTTGACCAAAACAAACTCTTGAATTGTGTCAATAATTTCGATGTGTAGCTTTATTTATTTCTAAGCCGGCTCGCTAAACTCTTTTCAACAATGAGAACAGAGACTCCGATATTTTTTCCAAATCGTAATAGAAATTAAGGACATACAAGATTAACTTGGGTATCTTTAGTGCATACTCTATCAGAGAGCTCACCAGGTTGGTACAAAACATGCGTGCAATATCGATAAAAACATTTTTTTTCCTTTTGATAAAAAAAACTAGTTCTATTTTATATGCTGAAAGAAATCTCGATAGTAAGTTTTGTGAAAGCAATCTTTCTCTGCAATATTCAATGATCTGATCATTGAATATTAAATCATGAAATTCTATTCACCTTTTTGAAGTGCATCAACGAGTTGATGACAAAAGTCGCTATCAGCATGTGCATAACTAACCATTACACGCATTCGATCAGGCATGCTGGTATCTTTTCCAAGAGGTTTACTCTCGCTTGGTACTGTTGTTGTTCGAGGAGCTCGAGCTAAAATCGTAAGACTAATAAACTAATGATTGATTTATTCTTATTAATACCTGGATTATTTTCATCGAGATTCCATAATATCCCATTTGCTGCTTTTGATATTGATGCCATATTTTTAGGAACATATTGATCAACCAAATCTTCTCCATCATCATTTGCTAAACTTTTAACTGTCATTAAAAATTTCGAATTGGCTTTCAATTCTTCAATATATTCCGTATGAAATGATATACTCCATATAATATTAAATAGAGCTGTTAACGATAATTGATCAAGATCATTGTCACTGGCTAGTGCTCCACGAAATTTAAATAGTAATTCACAAAAAAATTGCATTCGAGATTTAGCTTTCAGATTTTCAACAGATGATTCAGTTAAAATATATTTTAATATATCATCATGTACACAAAGTTTAGTTAAGACAACAATCGGCTCACTCACATGAAATCCGTTCGATTTATTATTTGCCGATTGCCCACAATCAACTGCTGCTTGCATAAGTTGATCAAGAATTTTACGGAGACTATTCAAATCTTCTTGATTTTCTCTTGGTTCACTTACTAATGAGAAAGCCATACAATAGACTAATTGTATATCCGCAAATAGTGCATCATTATTATCTTGATTTGGTTTAATTACTCGTTGCTGAAATTCTTTAAGAATACTGATACAATTAGAACTATTCAATGCATCAACACCTTTTTCATGACGCGCAATGTTATGTAATATGTGTAAAGATAGTCGTTTAAATTCTAATTGTAAATCTTCCACTGAAATCCATTTTAAAATATAATCTGAACATTTAGCTTCGATCATATTTGGAATTAATATTGTTTCATTAGCTAATGTACATATAAATCCCAGAATATAAGTTAATATATCATGGATTTCAGTCTCATTCCAACGCTGTTTTTTTCGATCAATGTATTCCAAAAGTAAACGAACGATTGGTACTTGATTTTGCATATCATCTTTTTTAAATACAATATATTGAATAATCCACCAAATATAGCCAATAATTGCACGGAAAATAATTGACACATATGGAGAAATTTCGTCCGGATATTTATCATTAAGAAAATCGATTATCGAAGGTGATGATAATAAATCAAATGAACGATAAAAAACAGTGCGAGCATAATCAGGATTATTTTCAAATGTAGAATCAAGATCAAGTGTTTGTTGAATAGAGAGTAAAGAAGAAAATGTTTCTTTAAATGATTGATTAGAAAAAATATAACGACATTGATCGATTGAAAGTATCTGATTAACATAAATTTTTAATGTTGCTTGCAGTACATCAAATATTTCTGTAGGTTGAGCAAGAGTAGTAAGTTCTAGAAATTTAATTCGAATCGATTCAGCACATCGAGATATATTGAAATTGATTTCATCTTCATTTAGTGTTTTTTGTAAAAGAATATCACGAAGATTTAAAAATAAACCTGGGATATCTTTTGTTAATTTTGGTTCTTTGATCGAAGACGAAGCTGGTTCCGATAAGGAAACAACTAAAATAACATCCAAGAAAAAATTATTTATTTTTGTAGATAGTATCCATCGTTACGCTAATCAGCGATTCAATGTTAGTA
The DNA here is from genome assembly GCA_905331475.1 of Rotaria socialis. Lineage (NCBI taxonomy): Eukaryota > Metazoa > Rotifera > Eurotatoria > Philodinida > Philodinidae > Rotaria > Rotaria socialis. Next base: position 176,416 of record CAJNYU010004477.1, on the reverse strand, counting down.
TAAACTTTCGCTCTCTCGTATTGTTAAGCTCTCATTTGACTACTAAACGCAACTGAGATTTTAGATTTTTATGATAAAAAGAAATCGATAATCAACTTTCATTTAATTTAAATGGGTCAGTTGGAAATTGTTGATTACTTATAACTACATTTTTGTTTTTTGTCACACTTTCTTGCATACTGTTGGTTTCTATAGTGATATTAGTATAGCAGAAGTACATCAGTTATATGTTATTTATACAACACAGTTATGATTCCATGGCAACTATCCTACAGCATTCATTCCAATCATTAGAAACGGCATGTTAATCGATCTGTAATCTAGTATTACTATATGATGTTTCACTCGATCCTGTCAGAGTCTATTTGCAGATCGTTTTTGCGTTAGCACCCGATCGGAAGCTCAGAGCCCCACCACAGAAAAAAGTAAACTACGCCAATTTCTTCCATGTGAGTAAATTGAATTGATTTGTTTATTTGAAACTTTTTCAAACATTTTCATGTCAATATCGGATGCATTCTTTAATTAGAATACTGTTCAAATGACTTACCTTGAACTGTTCGACGTCTTTCTTTAGGAACTGCTTGCATTCATAAAAGATGATCAAACGTTGGCGTAAAGATACGTAGTGAAGCTTGATATATATTGTTCTTTTAGGTTATAAAATGTTACGTGCTTATTTGCCTCATTTTTTTTTCTTTTTTCTGTTCTCTCAACTAACAGCAAAGTGTTGCAAAGAATTCTTGATAGAAAAGAAATTAAAAAAACATGATTACACATAGAAGTTTAGCTAATAGATGAGGTCAAAATTATTTTTCTATAACAATACCAGAAAGGATGAGAAAAAAAAAGATTTTGTTTGCGATTAATTTCGAATTTTAAGCTGTCTTTTTTTTATATTAAATAAACAAATGATATTGAATGAACGACAAGAACAGAACATACATATATATATATAGTGTTTTTGTTTTGGTACACGATGATCGTATAATTCATTGAAAAAAAAACGAAACGATACAATTGAAAAAAGAAATGAAATCGAGGTAGATGTGTGTATTTAAATCGAGGAATAAAAATTTACAGATCGAACGTAATTAAATTATTGAGCTTCACTATGAGCAGTTGGTTGCTGCTGCTGCTGCTGCTGTTGTTGAAGAGTATTGATCATATTCGGTGGCATGGAATACATCATATGTTGTTGTTGTTGTTGTTGTTGTTGTAAATTAGGATCAACATAGTATGCCCCTGCTGGCTGTTGTGGAATATACGGCATTGATTGTTGTGTTTGTGGTGGTAATTGATTATATAGTTGTGGATTTTGATACATAATTACTTGCTGCTGTTGAGGTATGGCTGGTTGTGTTTGTAAACCTGGATGAACTTGATAATATGGTTGAGGTGGAATTTGTGATTGTTGTTGTTGATACATTTGATTAGCAAGTTGTGCTGCATTTGTTTTAACTTGTGCTGCTCGAATACGACCTTCTTCCATAAGACGATGATATAATTCCATAGCTTCACGTAAATTTTTATTTAATTCTTCTAATTGTACGTGTTTACGATCGACTTTTTCAAGTTCATGATCAATAAGTGGACCCATTGCGTAACATGTGTCTTCAAGCATAAGCATTTCATTTGAATCAGCTTCGATTTCACCGGTCGGATCAGCATTTTGCAACATAGCTAAACAACGATCAATAAGACGTTCATCAATAACAACTTGATCTTTAACAATTTCATTCTGACGTTGTTGCTTTTGATTTAATTCCTAGAAAATGAAAGATTCAATAAGTGAATTGACTAATCGACTTTTTGTTATTCTTACATTAGCCGTTTTATTGTTGGCTCCATTTGATTGAGTAGGCATATCGATTTGTTGTTGAAGATTTTTCGTAACAAAATTAGCTGGAAATAAACCTTCAACTCCATTATTAATACCTTTCCACCAATGTTGGTCACTATCGTCGGTAATTGTTAGAATATCACCGGCTTTAAATGTCACTTCATTATCCTCAGCTGCTTCGAAATCATATAATGCTTTTGCTTTCTTTTCACTTCCACTCATTGTTGTTGTTGCTGTCACATTTGTTCCATTGGATTGTTGCATTGATGGATAAAGAGAATTTGAAACTGGTTGTTGAGATTTAGATTGATTTGCTTCTTGCATCGATAGAGCAACTGAAAAACAAAAAAATAATCATCAAATAAAAATTTCATTACAAAAACTTACTAGCTTTAGCAAACTCTTCTTCTTCTCGTTTAGCTAACAAATCATCTTGAGTTCTACGCCCAGCTGCCGATGGTGCTGGTGCAGCAGCTGCCGATATTGATATGCTATTAGAACCATCAACAAATGTATAACCTTTTTCTATTGTTAATTTCTTGTAGGTAGCACCAAGCATAGCATATTGTGCTTTGTCTTTAAATTCTGGATCTTCCATCCATTGTTTTAACAACGAACCTATACGATTACGTACAATATTTTCTGTTCGCGTATCATCAATAATTTCAACGAGTACATTCATTGTTGCACGTGATGTAAATAATTGATGAAATGTTTGACCACAATTCTTAACAGCTGCATCAAATAATATTAATGTATTCATTTGTAATTTAGTTCGTCGAGTTTGTTTAAGTCTTTTTGTGATTTGCTCAAGAAGTTCATTTGGTTTTATTTGACCATTTTTAACATAATCACAAACCTCTGAAATCGATAATTATAATAGTGGAGGTATTATTTTGTTTTTATTCTTACCTAATATTCGATCCCAATTTTCTTCAGTATTGTTTTCATTTGTTGCTGCTTCAAGAGCAACTTGAAAGGATTTGTTTGCCATTATTGTTCACTCAAATGAAATAAATAATAATCGACATAGCTATATATCTATAAATATGACGTATCAGTATGACTCATTTCTATTTTGACGAATCATAAACATAGCATTCCTTTACTCATTTCTAATTCGACAGTTTCTGCTCTATGACATTCACACGAGTCTTTTTAATGACATTATCAAAGAAATAGCAGCCTTGTGAGTTCGTTGTGATCAGATGATCATAATCCAAATACTACCTAATAGAACAAATGAAAGTATCACGAAAAGAATTTCGACATGTTCTAACCGTTAAATACTATTCAAAATAACAGTCTATACGAATATATACTAATCAAAAAATTTCTAAGCTCTAGTAGCCACAAACAAAAATAAAATGACTGATTGATATTTTTGGGCGTCAAAAGCAACTAGCGTTTCTATTAAATATTCATAAAGAATTCTATGAAAAATATTGCTATATATATAAATTCTATTCTGTGTTCATCATGTATAAGAAATCAATTATTAGCATAACAAAAATATTATCCACATGACAATAATTTTTTAAAATGTAGCACATGCCATAAAAAGATTGTTAATATGCATGCGTTGTTTGAGAGAAAGAAGTTAATAAAAGGTATACCATTATCTCTTGTGATAACAAGTACCATGACACATATATGAGATGTGCAAAATATGAAAGTGATACTACTAGAAAAGTTCGTTTAATTTCAGATAAAACTGATTCCGTTTTTAACTAGCGAAACGAAGGTCGTGCACTTTAAGCGAAAAGGATCTTATGCGAAATAATTATCCTGTCTACCCAGTGAAAAATATTCGCTGATTTCAATCAAATTATTGCGCAACAAAATCCAATCCGCAATCCGATTGATAATTTTGATTTTAATCTATCACCATTAAACCCAAATTTAATGCTATGACTAGCCCGGCGAAAATTAGTTTGATTGAAATCGGATTATTTTTCAGTAAAATCCTTATTGTCAAGCGATTGATAATTCGAATTGTGCTACAGAACAATCAGATTTTAATCAAACTAATTTCCACTGGGCTAGCAATAACATCACGTTTGGGTTAAATGGTGATCGATTAAAATCGAAATAATCAATCCGCAATCGGATTGGATTCTGCTGCACAATAATTTGATTGAAATCAACGAATATTTTTCACTGGGCTGTCATCAAATTGACTATGATGAAAATTATTGTTCTTAATACATATGATCAAAGTATTTCTATTTCAAGCTGTTTACACTCTGTGAAATGTGCTCATAGGTAAATATTTCAACAGTATTTCTTTTTCCGCCATGGATGAATAGAGTTCGACGAATCGCCTTGAAACGAAAACAGTAGCACATATACTCAAGTGCAAATTCACAAAAAGAAAAGTCTAAAATATCATGAATATTGACGATACAAGGACAATTAATAGAAAATTCTGATTGTTGTAAAATTTATTTTGAATATGTCCGATATCGTTTGTCTTCAAGGTTACTCTGTCGAGCTCTATTCAACCATGACAAACATAAACAAATAAATACTTCAGAAACATTGAATTATAGGCAAATGACATTGACTATAAGTACGTTAAATTTTTCAATAGTTTGATCCGTACATGTAATGAATAAATCAAATTTTGAAATACTTTCCTTTGTCAATCAGGGTATTCATTTATTTAACGAGCCTCTCTAACTGATACTATGCGACCTTCAATAGTGAATATTCTTTGAACTAACAAGATCAATTTCATTTATATACAAAATTGTCAGTTTTTTTTTATAATAGTTCGGAGGATTCGAACATAAACTTAATATCGAGCTGAAAAATCAGCCATAAATGAAAACTAAAGTCTGAAAAGTCATCTAGAAATACAGATAATTCGTTAATTATAATTATTCAGTGAGATAAGTTAACAATAAAAAAACAGTTAAGTTACATATGTAGCCCAATGATCTTACTTGAATAATGATATTATAACTTAACAATAGCATATTTCTAATTTTCCCCAATTCATTTACAATGAAAACAAAGAATAGATGAATTTTTTCGATGTTCAAGCAAAAGCAAAGCACCAGTGGTAACAGAAAACAAAACAAAACACTGCGAATAAATAAATAAATTACAGAACAAACAATAATAAACTACGGAATGATAAAAGAAAATGTTTAATTGACCATGATTCTTTAAAGTTCCGTTTTTGATCCTATATTTTTATTAATAAAGTTAACTAAATCGTTGATGTCTCGATTTCCTTCATATTTCACCGGTTTATTATTGGTTGGTACAATAAAAATCGTTGGATAACCAGTGACTTCGAAACCTTGAGGAATATCGTTCGCTGTAGCATCCATCTGAGCTAAAATGAGATTTGATTGACCAGCATAACTTTGAGCAAGTTTACTGTATGTTGGTTTGAAATCATTACAATGTCCACACCTATAATAGAAAAAAACAATGATACATAGAAAATAGAGATGTAAAAATTAACAGTTAAGAAAAAACTTCTCGCATAACTCATCAAGATATGTTTGTAACTGTCGGACGTTGTTTGATTTCATACTATGCTTACGCAATTATGTCATTGCCTACATGAAGTTTGTCATTGCTAAAAACAAGTTCGATAGCTTTGACGAGGGACTCAATGATATGTTATCCTCTTATTATCATATACTACTTTTGTTTTCAGGTATTGTATATTTCGCGAGACAGAGAGAGATATACATTTTGTTAATGCTTTGATGAATACGCAAGGTCCCTATAGAAAAACATTTAATTTAACTCTCAAGATTCTCTATTATGTAATAGACCTTGAATTTGAGTTCGTTCTATTTTTCAACAAGGCCTGGTTGAAAGCATACTGTCGAGTAGAACAACGTCCGACAGATGTGTATTTTCTCTTACTAGTCAAAGTACGAGGTGTGAGAATATCCTACCATGGTGCATAGAAAAAGATAACAACATGTTTTTTATTATCATTAACAATTTTATCAAAATTTTTTCCAACAACTGTATGTATTCCATTAACAATTGCTTGTTTTGGTATTGGTTGCGACTTAAAATATGGTTTAATTTTGCCTTTATCCAATCGATCAACAAAATTTTCAAATGATTCCGATGTAAATTCATCATTATCTTCCATACGATATTTTAAACCTTTCATATCATAGCAACCAACATTTACATCTTCACCTGAGTCTTCAAGACCAAATTCTTTTAATAGCGATGACATTTTTGCTTCATCAGCTATAGCAAATGTACATTTGCTTTTAAAGTTATTAGCAACTTTAAGTATTTTAGTTCTCCAATATTGTGTTCGTTCACGATGATCAAATGAAAAATCAAGATCATAGATAACAATACATATTGGACGTCGTGATAAATAAATATTTTGCTGATTCTCTTGTGTTATTATACCGACTAATGGTATTTGATTTTGTGCAACAAATTGTTCAATATCACTGTCAACTGCATTATCCTAAAAGGAAATATAATAATTTATATTTGAATATCTTATTTATTCTAACTGACTTTATTAAAAATAAATTTTTCTTTTTCATATTTCGATCGAACATCAGTGTGATGTTGAAGAACAATGGCTGGTGCTTGAACATCGCTTAAAGTTGATAGTTTTTCAAATGTGTGTCCAAATTGAAAAATCTTTCGTGTTTTATATGCATAATCAATAAATAATTGAAATAAAGCATCTTGTTCATTTTGAAAAACACCAATTATAATTGGTTGATCATTCTTTCGAAATAAACTCTTATAATCATTAACATTTCGTATTTCACGACTTGGTAACGATAACAATTCTTTCATATATGTCACAATTCCATCTTCAGTCTGCTCACCATCATAGACTATTCGTTTACTACCCTTGCGATAGACGAATAAAGTTGGATATCTAAAGAAATCTATTGAAATTAAAAAAACAATCTTATTCGATGTCATACCCAGTAACATTATGACTACTAGCTAAATCAGCATGAGTCGTAGCATCAATTTTTGCTAAGCGAATGTTAGTATCTTTTTTTAATAATGTAGCTGCTTTTTCAAATTTCGGTTCAAGACGTTTACAATGGCCACACCATGGAGCATAAAATTCAACTAATGCTAATTCTTGATTCGAAATAAAGTCTGAAAAATTTTCAGCAGTAAGAACAGCAACATCCGATGGTGGAGGTGTCCAACTAGGATCAGCAAACTCTTTCATATAATCAGCAATCGCTGGACCTGACTGACGAGGACCATCATAATCAATTGGTTTTGGACTATTTTTATGAAAGATTTTTAATGTTGGATAACCTTGAATAGAATATTCTTGTGCTAATGTTTGTTCAACTGTAGCATCGATTTTAGCAAAAGCTACTGGATTTTCACTATCTTTCAGTAAACGTGCAGCTTCTTCATAGTGTGGAGTTAATTGCTTACAATGATGACACCTAAAGATTAAATCAAAAGTAAACATAAGTAAAACGACTATGTGTCACGTCTAAGACAGCAGAAAGATATTTCTACAGAGAAACTAGACCCTACTGGATTACATTTCGAATCTAACTAGAATAAGATCGACGCTAATCAAAATACTTTAAAATTTCTCATATAAAATATTCTTAACAAGTTTCTCTCTATAAAAATTTACAAGTATGATCGATTAGTTAGAGAAGTTCTGTACTTTCTCAATATAATTTTCAAAAAAAAAAGCAATTCATGATATTTACCATGGCGCATAGAATTCAGCAACTACGACTGAATGTTGTTGAATGAATTGTGTAAAATTATCTTGACCTAAATCAACGACAACATTTGGACCGGATAATATACTATCACCGCTACCCGGCATAACAAAATCGTCAACAGCCAATGCTAAGAAGCAGGTGCAAGCTAGTATCAGAATAGAACGCATTCTACAATAAAAGTTAAATACATCAGATTAAACGTCATAAATAAAAATAGTGCCTAGTTCTTCAAATAATGATTTTAGTTAGCACGACTAGAAAAAGAAAACAACAAAAAGAAAAGTGAACAGAAAACAATGTTAAACAGAATAGTGCAGCTTTCTACTGAGTACTGAGATAATAATAAATTTAATCAATAAGCTTTTTAGCTTTAAAATATCGTCGTAAATAGAGTACTTGCCATATGGCTAAACTCATGAGACAACCCATTGAAAAAATGGAAAAATAAAGAACTTTATTATTCGTTGATTCGTTTGTATTGCGCATTTCTTCTTCACGTTCTTTCATATAAGCAAAGTCCGATACAATAGCAGTTGACAAATCTTCTAAACGATTTAATTCAACTTCTAATGGTTTCAATTTATTAGCTTTAGCTAATGCATCATAATCTTTTGTTTCAACACCATGTTTTATTGTAAATGTTACTTCTTTTGTTGTATGATGGGGAGATAGATGTTGTTGTTGACCATGTGGTGTTTTAGTTTCAAAACAGATATCGAATATATCGAATTCTTCTGTTGTAAACGCAAATTTTCCCTTAGTAGCATCTTCTTTATTAAATAATGTATGTCCTTTAGTATCCTTGACTTCAACATGAGTAGGTAAACCAGGTCGAACAGTTATATCATAATCACCAGTCACCATCGTATCCTTAATTAGATGCAAATGTTTGTCAAAGTGCAATTATGTGAAAAGAATTAAATAGCATACTTTGTGAATCTCTTCTTTTAAACATTTTCTAGTGTTAATCGGTAGATTGAAACTGATTGACTGTGTATATGCAATAAAAACTATTGAAAAAGTGAGAAAACTTAGAATGTATTGCATGGGTGTCAGTATTGCTGGAAAAGAAGTCGGTGAGGAATTGACACAAGTTGTCTGTTAGATCAGAATGTTTGCCAGCATTACCACGTCAGGACAGGATGTTCAACAATCCCACCAATCATATATTTTTAATTAGAGAAAAAATTATCAAAGATTAATGATTCTCTCATTTTTTAAATCATTATTTGAAAATTTTTAATTGCAAATACAACTACGATAACACTATAATATTTTAGATAGATGACACTAGTACATGAACTGCATAATTAATGATCTATAAATACGTTCACATCAGTGTTTTTAATTGAAGAGTGTACCCAGCAAAACAAAATGTACGGTACCCTAATAAAATAGGATTTACACCCTATTTTACGCCCTGAAAAAAAATAGGGTGTATATACTGTACACGATGATTTGCGTTTTTACACGATGTTTTTTACAAAAAGTTTTGTGCTTTCATGATTAAAAGAAAGAAAATTTTTCCATTAAACGTAATTTTCATGTCTCCTCCAATAGAAAAATAGGTAGAGACGCTATAATATCATCCATGTTCACATAACTGAGTATATTGTTTCGCTTCTGCACAGTCCGATATGAACATGGTGATAATGAAATCATTTTTGGAAAGCAATAAAAGAAAAGAAAAACAGCAGAGAAGAATCTATCTTAAAGTAAATTTGCTTTAGTTTAAGTTTAAAATTTTCGTGCGCTCATTAATGTGAGGAATAAAATGACAGTATCTTTTTAATAGAAGTCTTTTTTTACAAGGGAGAAAAAGCGGATTGTGGATCGCAGGGATCCTCTGTATCCCCGATGGGTTGTACGTATCCCGGATCCCACGATCCGCAAGTCCTATATAATGGCAACATGCTTGGGTCCTCAAGACTTATTTTATGACAATACCCTTGAGTCCTTAAGTCCTATATTTTGATGATAGTTCTAGGCCTTCAAGACCTATACTCTGATGATAGTCCTAGGTTCTTAAGCCTTATATTCTGATAATAGTCCCGAGTCCGCAAGCCCCATATTGTGATGATGGGTCTGGGTCTTCAAATGCTCGATTTTTATGATAGATTTAAGTTCTCCACCCGTG